>JAFMOC010000009.1:10760000-10787500 GCA_019802505.1 Corydoras sp. C115 | reverse complement strand
GCGAGAGGGCAGCGACGGCAGCGAGTGCGAGAGGGCAGCGACGGCAGCGAGTGCGAGAGGGAGACGGCAGCGAGTGCGAGAGGGAGAGGGCAGCGAGTGCGAGAGGGAGAGGGCAGCGAGTGCGAGAGGGAGACGGCAGCGAGTGCGAGAGGGAGACGGCAGCGAGTGCGAGAGGGAGACGGCAGCGACGGCAGCGAGTGCGAGAGGGAGACGGCAGCGAGTGCGAGAGGGAGACGGCAGCGGGTGCGAGAGGGGGAGGGCAGCGAGTGCGAGAGGGGGAGGGCAGCGAGTGCGAGAGGGAGACGGCAGCGAGTGCGAGAGGGAGACGGCAGCGAGTGCGAGAGGGAGACGGCAGCGAGTGCGAGAGGGAGATGGCAGCGAGTGCGAGAGGGAGATGGCAGCGAGTGCGAGAGGGAGACAGCAGCGAGTGCGAGAGGGAGAGGTAGAGGGCAGCGAGTGCGAGAGGGAGAGGGAGACAGCAGCGAGTGCGAGAGGGAGACGGCAGCGAGTGCGAGAGGGAGATGGCAGCGAGTGCGAGAGGGAGATGGCAGCGAGTGCGAGAGGGAGACAGCAGCGAGTGCGAGAGGGAGAGGGAGACAGCAGCGAGTGCGAGAGGGAGACGGCAGCGAGGTGCGAGAGGGAGATGGCAGCGAGTGCGAGAGGGAGACAGCAGCGAGTGCGAGAGGGATTAGTAGAGGTTCGCGAGTGCATTAGAGGGAGGGGAGACAGCAGCGAGTGCGAGAGGGAGACGGCAGCGAGTGCGAGAGGGAGACTCCCAGCCAGTCCATTTAATATCCAGGCTCCATCCTGTAATCGTCGTAGCTGCAGTGTTCTCAGCAGAACCGTGGATGAAGATCTGACGACACCTCCAGGAAATTAGCAACAGCTCAAAAGAAACAGACGAGCAAAGTCGTTAGAGCCGATGATGACGCCCGCCGTTTAATTACTAAGTAATTGATTGGCAGCGCATCATGTGACCGGCTCCTCCAGTGATCGTACGCCGGGCCTCTGCCCTCTCTCTGCGGCGTCTCGAGTGACGATATTAAAATGGAGATGAGTGAGAATGCCGTGTATTGGTTTGTGGAGGTGGCAGCACCCCTCTCTTCATACCTGCAGGGGTTCTCCATATCTAGGGTTCTTATCTCCAGCGTTCCTCGCAGCCAGACACTTTCACTTTAGAAGCAGAGGTGATGTATTCACTGCGTTCTGTAAGTGGATTATCCCCGAGGAGCAGCTCGCCTCCCTCAGCTTTATCTGCGCCGGGGCCGTGGAGGTTCTGTGACATTAGTGGAGGTTCTGTTCTGTAACATTAGTGGAGGTTCTGTTCTGTGACATTAGTGGAGGTTCTGTAACATTAGTGGAGGTTCTGTTCTGTGACATTAGTGGAGGTTCTGTAACATTAGTGGAGGTTCTGTTCTGTAACATTAGTGGAGGTTCTGTAACATTAGTGGAGGTTCTGTTCTGTAACATTAGTGGAGGTTCTGTAACATTAGTAGAGGTTCTGTGACATTAGTGGAGGTTCTGTGACATTAGTGGAGGTTCTGTAACATTAGTGGAGTTTCTGTGACATTAGTGGAGTTTCTGTAACATTAGTGGAGGTTCTGTGACATTAGTGGAGGTTCTGTAACATTAGTGGAGGTTCTGTGACATTAGTGGAGGTTCTCCACTCCAGGTTCTCAGCTCGCCTCCCTCTGTTTAACCTCGCAGCTTTATCTGCATGCCCATCCCAGACACACTCTATATGGGGCAATTTGGAGAATTCAATTGACTTGATCCATGTTTTTGGACTATGGGAGGAAACCGGAGAACCCGGAGGAAACCCACGCGGACACGGGGAGAACATGGAAACTCCACCCAGATTGGAATTCGAACCTGGAATCCCTAGCGCTGAGAGGAGAACATGCTAACCACTAAGCAACCAAGTTTTTTTAAGACCTTTTTAGAGATGCCATAAGAAATACTGTGGTATTTTAATGTTGATGCGCTTTACGGTTGATCCGTTGTAACGTTTTTTGAATCCTGATCGTCTCAGTATCGATGCCCGGTGTCCGGATTGTTAATAGAGTCTGGCCCTGGTCCTGATGAGCGATCACCCAAACATCAGCACACTGACCGGGTCTACACCGGACTCACCGGCCAGCTGTCGCTCTTTATGATCATTCAGTCTGGGGGCTGAAAAAACCACTTCTGCTCACGTGTTTGGTACAGATCCTGGATTTCATGACCGGTTCTATTCCAAATTCGATTATGTAAAACAATTAAGCTTTTAATTAAGCAATAAAGCTCATTTGGATGTGTGATGCATCTGTTTAGCAGCAGAACCGGGCGGGGTGCAGACGCTCGCCCGGTTTCAGAGCTGATGAAAAGGTGTCCCGTCCTGGTGTGTCTCCCCCCCCCCCCCCCATTATCCTAATATTTTTTTATTTTTTATATTATTATTAGTATTATTTATTATTTTTATATTATTATTTATATTATTTTTTATCCTAATATTTTGAGATTTTTTTTATATATATATATTTTTTAGAGATGATGGATTGGATGGAGGGGCGGCATGGTGGCTTAGTGTTTAACATGTTCTCCTCTCAACACTAGGGATCCCCATCTGGGTGGAGTTTCCATGTTCTCCCTGTGTCTGCTTGGATTTCCTCCGGGTTCTCCAGTTTCCTCCCACAGTCCAAAAACATGGATCAAGTCAATTGAGTTCTCCAAATTGCCCCATATAGTGTGTGTCTGTGTGAGTGAGTGAGTGTGTGTCCAGTGATAGATTGGCACCCTGTCCTGGGTGTATCTGCCCAGCACCTGAGACGTTCTCCCCTGGATGGGCATGGGGAACCCCCCATGAATCCCATTCTGAGTGGAGTTTCCATGTTCTGTGTCTGAATGGGTCTCCACCGGGTTCTCCAGTTTCCTCCCACAGTCAAAATACATGGATAAAAGGTTAATTGAAGGCTCAGAATTGCCCTATACAGTTTATGTTTGTGTGTGTGAAAGGGTCCGTCCTGGGGTGTATCTGCCCAGCACCCCAAAACGTTCTTCCCTGGATGGGCATGGAGAACCCCCAATCACCCCTCTACTTATTTTACATGGTGGCTTAGCAATTAGTACATTTGCCGTTCAGCACTGGGGATCCAGGTTCGATTCCCAATCTGGATGGAGATTCCATGTTCTGTGTCTAAATGGGTTTCCACCGGGTTCTCTGGTTTCCTCCCACAGTCCAAAAATATGGATTCAAGGTAAATTGAAGGCTCAGAATTGCCCCAATCGATGTGTGTGAGTGGGTGTGTCCTGGGTATATAGGCCCAGCACCCGAAACATTCTTCCCTGGATGGGCATGGATAAAGCGGAAGATAATGGATGGTGGTGTAGTGGTTAGCATGTTCTCCTCTCAGCGCTAGAGATTCCCGGTACGAATCCCAATCTGAGTGGAGTTTCCATGTTCTCCCCGTGTCCGCGTGGGTTTCCTCCGGGTTCTCCGGTTTCCTCCCACAGTCCAAAAACATGGATCAAGGTCAATTAAGTTCTCCAAATTGCCCCATATAGAGTGTGTGTGTGTGTGTGTGTGAGACCCAGCTCCCAAACTGTTCTCCCTGGATGGGCATGGAGAACCCACCCCCATGAAACTAGTAGAGAATTAAGCAGATGATGGACATGTGGACCACAGCACATCCCAAAGGTTCTCATTAGGGTTCAGGTCTGGACTCTGTGGTGGACGATCCATGTGTGAGAAACCCCCCCCCCCCCATGACCCTAGTAGAGGATTAAGCCGAAGATAATGAATGAATACATTTTCATTCATTCATTATCTCCTGCTTTATCCTCTATTAGGGTCGCGTGGGGGTTCCCCATGCCCATCCAGGGGAGAACGTCTCGGGCGCTGGACGCCAATCTATCACTGGACACACACTCACTCCTCACACTCTATATGGGGCAATTTTGAGAATTCAATTGACTTGATCCATGTTTTTAGGAGGAAAACCCACGAGGACACGGGAAGAACATGGAAACTCCACCCAGATTGGGATTCGAACCGGGAATCCCTAGCGCTGAGAGGAGAACATGCTAAACATTAAGCCACCATGCTGCCCTGTTCCATCCATCCATCCATTATCTCCCGCTTTATCCTCTACTAGAGTCACGAGGGGGTTCTCTCATGCCCATCCAGTGTAGAACGTTTCGGGCACTGGCAGATACACCCAGGACAGGACACCAATCTATCACTAGGCACACACACACACACTAACACACTCTATGGGGCAATTTGGAGAACTCAATTGACGTGATCCATGTTTTTTGGACTGTGGGAGGAAACCGGAGAACCCGGAGGAGACCCACGCGGACACGGTGAGAACATGGAAACTCCACCCAGATTGGGATTCCAACCAGGGATCCCTAGCGCTGAGAGGAGAACATGCTAAACACTAAGCCACCATGCCGCCCTGTTCCATCCATCCATCCATCTATTATCTCCCGCTTTATCCTCTATTAGGGTCACGGGGGGGTTCTCCATGCCCATCCAGTGTAGAACGTTTCGGGCGCTGGGGAGATACACCCAGGACAGGACACCAATCTATCACTAGGCACACACACACACTAACACACTCTATATGGGGCAATTTGGAGAATTCAATTGACGTGATCCATGTTTTTTGGACTGTGGGGGGAAACCAGAGAACCCGGAGGAGACCCACGCGGACACGGTGAGAACATGGAAACTCCACCCAGATTGGGATTCCAACCAGGGATCCCTAGCGCTGAGAGGAGAACGTGCTAAACACTAATCCACCATGCCGCCCTGTTTCATCCATCCATCCATCCATCCATCCATCCATCCATTATCTCCCGCTTTATCCTCTACTAGGGTCACGGGGGGGGTTCTCCCATGCCCATCCAGTGTAGAACGTTTCGGGCGCTGGGGAGATACACCCAGGACAGGACACCAATCTATCACTAGGCACACACACACACTAACACACACTATGGGGCAATTTGGAGAACTCAATTGACGTGATCCATGTTTTTTGGACTGTGGGAGGAAACCGGAGAACCCGGAGGAGACCCACGCGGACACGATGAGAACATGGAAACTCCACCCAGATTGGGATGAACATGCTAACCACTAAGCCACCTTAGTCCTTAATACATTGTATTAAGTTTTAATATTTTTAAAGTTGTTTCATTCGCATGTTTCTTTATTTTATTTTTTATTTTATTTGTTTTATTATTTTTTTTAAACTCTGAAGTTCGTTTACCATTAAAACATTTAAAACGTGTCTTTAAATCAGACGACGCGCCGTTGCTTCGTCCTGACGGTTTTAAACGTCATCGGGGTTTCTCTGTGCCCCTGAAGCCCTTTATAACCCACTTTGTTGAAGAAAGGCTGTGGTGGCAGTAATGGGGCAGTAATGGGGTAAAGCTTAGTGCTGTGGCTTCACAGTAGGAAGGTCCTGGGTTCGAGGCAGACACAGCGCCTTTATTGTAGCAGGCTGCACATCTTTATTGTGGCTTCATGCCGTTTCTCAGAAGCCCCGGTTTGCACCCACGATTCCGAGACCTGCTGCTGGGTGAATTAAAGCGGGTGAATCGCTTGACCTCCTCATGACTGCATCACGCCGAGAAAACGGCCTATGAGCTGTCCAGGTGATATGAACGCCAATAAATCAATGAGCGTATAAATAAATTAGTCTTTAATAAAGAGCAGAGAGTTTGGCCCTCAGCAGAAGCTTTATGGAGGAGGAAAGATGTCCTGGATACGTTTAAAAGGCACCTTTATTTTAACCTTTGAATGTTTGAAACGTTTTACTAGGGGTGTCTTCAACTAAGGATTTTCATAGTCGAATCTGATTTTCCCTATAGTCAACTGATAGTCGAATCAGTTAAAATTTCAGCACAAGATGGCGCTATCCATCCATCCATCCATCCATCCATCCATTGTCTTCCGCTTTGTCCTCTACTAGGGCGGGGAGGGGGAGGGGGGTTCTCCATGCCCATCCACGGGAGAACGTCTCAGGCGCTGGGCAGATACACCCAGGACAGGACGCCAATCTATCACTGAACACACACTCACACAGACACACTCTATATGGGGCAATTTGGAGAACTCAATTGACTTGATCCATGTTTTTTGGATCGTGGCAGGAAACCCACACGGACACGGGGAGAACATGGAAACTCCACCCAGATTGGGATTCAAACCGGGATGCCCAGTGCTGCGAGGAGAACATGCTAAATACATAGCACTCTGGACGATGCCACCAAGAACGCATGACGTAACCAAAGCTAAAGACTAAGGTCGTCCAGATGACGTTTATTAGCGTGAATTTTCTCCGACGACTCAATAATCCCAGAATCACCCAGAATCCCGCCGAGTCCTGAAAACGTGTTTGCTTTGACGGTCAGATCGTTTGGACCCGACTTTAGATTCAGACCCCGTTTCTTTAATGATGGACCCAACGCCGTGCAGATGGCACCCGGCGGCTGGGTGAACCCGTATCTGCCCCGCTGTGACGGCCGATTTTTACCCCGGCGCACTGGGATGTTTGTTATTGTTTATAAGCGTGGTTTTTCAAAAAGTTTTTTTTATATATATATATATTTTACTTGTTTTTCTAACAAAAGAAAACCTTTTTTTTGTTTTTCTTTTTTTTTGTTTTTCTAGAAATTAGGATGATTTTATTTGACAAAAGGCTATATATATAACGAAAACAAAGACATTTCATGTCAAAACTAATGCTTAGCAGCAGCCATGGGCGCCCCCATGTGGTCAAAATGGTACATTCGACTATGAGCTTCATAGTCGACTACGGTTCTCCGAATCGAATCGTCGAATCAGCGAATATTGCAGCTCACCCCTAGTCTTTACTATTAAAACGTGCGACGGGGCATTTGAACCTGTTCATGTGACCTGAAGCATTAACACGGACTTCACCGTGAGATCCGATCTGATGAGCTGCTTCCCCTGTGAAGCTTCTCTAGATTTCATTTTAATATCATTGTATGGTGGTTAGCATGTTCTCCTCTCAGCGCTAGGGATTCCCGGTTCGAATCCCCATCTGGGTGGAGTTTCCATGTTCTCCCCGTGTCTGCGTGGGTTTCCTCCGGGTTCTCCGGTTTCCTCCCACAGTCCAAAAACATGGATCAAGTCAATTGAATTCTCAAAATTGCCCCATATAGAGTGTGTCTGTGTGAGTGAGTGTGTGCCCAGTGATGGATTGGCGCCCTGTCCTGGGTGTATCTGCCCAGCGCCCGAGACGTTCTACTCTGGATGGGCATGGGGAACCTCACCGCGACCCTAATAGAGGATAAAGCGGGAGATAATGAATGAATGGATGATGAGGCAGTGGTAGCTCAGTGGTTAGGGTGTTGGGTTATCAATCTGAAGGTTGGGGGTTCAAATCCCAGGTCCACTGAAGTTACCAATGTGTGTGCTTGAGCAAGAACCTTAACCCTCATTGCTGCAGGGATGTTGTGATTAACCCTGTGCTCACCTTGTAAGTCGCTTTGGATAAAAGCGTCCAATAAATGACCAAATGTAAATGTAATGTACGGTACCTACCATGTGGCGGCACGGTGGCTTAGTGGTTAGCATGTTCTCCTCTAAGCACTGGAGATTCAGGTTTGAATCCCAATCTGGGTGGAGTTTCTGTGTTCTCCCCGTGTCCACGTGGGTTTCCTCCGGGTTCTCCGGTTTCCTCCCACAGTCCAAAAACATGGATCAGGTCAATTGAGTTCTCCAAATTGCCCCATATAGAGTGTGTCTGTGTGAGTGAGTGTCTCCCCAGCAATAGATTGGTGTCCTGTCCTGGGTGTATCTGCTCAGTGCCCCAAACGTTCTCCCCTGGATGGGCATGGGGAACCCCACCTCGACCCTAATAGAGGATAAAGCGGAAGATAATGGATGGATGGGTACTTACCATTTAATGTAAGATATACGTATCCTCCCCTAAATATTGTGTCTTTATGAATTTAAGCTTGTGATTTTTCAACTTTGATATCAATCTTAGTGGTTTAGCATGTTCTCCTCTCAGCGCTGGGAATTCAGGTTTGAATCCCGATCTGGGTGGAGTTTCCATGTTCTCCCCGTGTCCGTGTGGGTTTCCTCCAGGTTCTCCGGTTTCCTCCCACAGTCCAACAACATTGATTCAAGGTGAATTGGCTGCTCCAAATCGCGCCATATAGAGTGTGTACGTGAGTAAGTGCATGCACACGCTCTGTCTCTTCTGTATCTGCCCAGTGCGCGAAATGTTCTCCCCTGTATGGGCATGGGGAACCCCCCCCCCAACACACACACTATTTATTGTCAGTTCTGCAGTGACACTGATGTGGTGAGGGGGTTTTAGTGCAGCAGTGCTGCTTGAGTTTCATTTAAACACCTCAGTGACACTGCTGGGATAGGAATAATGCACCAACCACATAACCCCTGCTCTGTGGTGGTACTGTTGGGGTTCTGACCATTAGAACAGAGTAAAGGGGACGTACACAGTATGTACTGTAGACACTGCTGGGATAGGAATAATGCACCAACCTAATAACCCCTGCTCTGTGGTGGTACTATTGGGGTTCTGACCATTAGAACAGAGTAAAGGGGACGTACACAATATGTGCTGTAGACACTGCTGGGATAGGAATAATGCACCAAGCATATAATACCTACTCTGTGGTGGTACTATTGGGGTCCTGAACATCACAGAACAGTTCTAATTTGGGTAGTGGATTGTTTCTTGTCAGTTCTGCAGTGACACTGATGTGGTGAGGGGGTTTTAGTGCAGCAGTGCTGCTGGACTTTCATTTAAACACCTCAGTGACACTGCTGGGATAGGAATAATGCACCAACCCAGTAACCACTGCTCTGTGGTGGTACTTTTGGGGTTCTGAGCATTAGAACAGAGTAAAGGGGACGTACACAGTATGTACTGTAGAACACAAACAGATGGACTACAGAATGGAATTGGAGAACTACAAAGTCCATCTTTACTGTAAGTGGAACTGAGAGTATGGATGATAAGTGGAGGACAGCTTTGCATGGTTCTGTGGTTCTTCAGAACACACAGTTGGAATTAAACGGTCATTATTTTTGTTATTAGTGTTAGTCGGCTTCAGGTTGATTAATAACGTGTCGTGTATTTTATAGAGAAGCTGATCAGTCCAATAAAAGCAAATGTTTGTCACTTGTTTTGAGTTTGGATTGCGCTCTGCTCGGTTGCGTGCGCGGTTGGATTGGTTAAAGGCATTAAGCCGTGGTTCCTCTGACTTCGCGGGCTTGGTGCTGAGTTTTACGAGGCGAGGGCAGATGGCAGGATGTTGTCTATTCAGCTCTGTGGCTGAAGCGAGGCCTCGTTTTCATTCTTGCAGGAATGGCACGGCCAGAATAAATATGTGGCTTCCGGGGCCGTTTAGAAAGCGCTTCATCTGCTTTATCTAAAGCGCAGCGTTCGTTTAGCTGATCAAGCTCTCCGGCTGATACGGGGTGGGTGTGGGGGTGGGGGGGTTGGGGGGGGGGGGGGGGGGGGGGGGGCGCTTCATTAAAGGATCACAAATCCAGTTCTGAGCCTCTTTTAGAAACCTGTCCATCTCACGGGTGGTGGAAACGTTAGTGGGATGTTCGTGGCACAACATCAGTCCTGATGGCAGTGGGTCACACCATGCAGACACTCCAATGGTTTAGTGGTTAGCATGTTCTCCTCTCAGCACTAGGGGTTCCTGGGTTGAATCCCAATCTGGGTGGAGTTTCCATGTTCTCACCGTGTACGCGTGGGTTTCCTCCGGGTTCTCCGGTTTCCTCCCACAGTCCAAAAACATGGATGAAGTCAATTGAATTTTCCAAACTGCCCCATATAGAGTGTGTCTGTGTGAGTTTGTGTGTCCAGTGATAGATTGCCCCCTGTTCTGGGTGTATCTGCCCAGTGCCCGAAACGTTCTCCCCTGGATGGGCATGGGGAATTCTCTACTAGTGTCATGGGGGGGGGGGCACACAGACGTGCTAACCATTACACCACCATCCATCCATCCATTGTCTTCCGCTTTGTCCTCTACTAGGGCGGGGAGGGGGAGGGGGGTTCTCCATGCCCATCCAGGGGAGAACGTTTCGGGCGCCGGGCAGAAACACCCAGGACAGGACGCCAATCTATCACTGGACACACACTCACACAGACACACTTTATATGGGGCAATTTGGAGAACTCAATTGACCTTGATCCATGTTTTTTGGATCGTGACAGGAAACCCACACGGACACGGGGAGAACATGGAAACTCCACCCAGATTGGGATTCAAACCGGGATGCCCAGCGCTGCGAGGAGAACATGCTAAATACATAGCACTCTGGACGATGCCACCAAGAACGCATGACGTAACCAAAGCTAAAGACTAAGGTCGTCCAGATGACGTTTATTAGCGTGAATTTTCTCCGACGACTCAATAATCTCAGAATCACCCAGAATCCCGCCGAGTCCTGAAAACGTGTTTGCTTTGACGGTCAGATCGTTTGGACCCGACTTTAGATTCAGACCCCGTTTCTTTAATGATGGACCCAACGCCGTGCAGATGGCACCCGGCGGCTGGGTGAACCCGTATCTGCCCCGCTGTGACGGCCGATTTTACCCCGGCGCACTGAGATGTTTGGAAGCACGACGCGGCCGAGCCTCGGTTCTCGACCCGGCGCGGTCCGGTGCTGTAGGATGGAAATCCCCTGC
The DNA here is from genome assembly GCA_019802505.1 of Corydoras sp. C115. Classification (NCBI taxonomy): domain Eukaryota; kingdom Metazoa; phylum Chordata; class Actinopteri; order Siluriformes; family Callichthyidae; genus Corydoras; species Corydoras sp. C115. The sequence goes on along the minus strand of JAFMOC010000009.1, from coordinate 10,776,809 downwards.
GTGGAGGAGAGCTGGAAACCTCGAGCTCACATCTTTCTATAGCATTCTCTCGTTGTGTAAATAAGCAGAGCTGTGAGGGGTGGGAGGGGGGACGGGGGGGACGGGGTCCTGCCACCGTCTACATACCTCAGAGCTCGAGCTTTTTAACGCTGGCTGGAGAAACTCCATTGAAACCATTGTTGTTTGATTTTTTTGGGATTTCCATGACCTTATTTCGTGATCCTTAAATGTTTTGCGGCGCGTGCTGGCACATCGTGTGACACTGAAATGAGATCGTGATTCCTGAAGTGTTTTGGCTTCGTTCAATACCAAAAACAACACCACGGTCATTATGACCACAGACAGAGTTAATACTGCAGCTCTGCACGCTGCTCATGAATCACTGCATTGACTCCAAACTTTGGCTTCCAAGTTGGATAAACGGCTCAAAAATGACTTAATAAGCTCGATGTTAGCGATTTTTAATGAATGCTCAACCGCGCAGCTCGATTTGCACCACAAAGTGTAAAATACATGTACTACCCATCCATTATCCACCACTTTATCCTCTACTAGGGTAACGGGGGGGCGGTTGCCCATCCCCATCCAGGTGAGAACGTTTTGGGCGCTGGGCAGATACACCCAGGACAGGGTGCCAATCTATCACTGGACACACACTCACTCACACACACAAACACACTCTATATGGGGCAATTTGAAGAATTCAATTGACCTTGAGCCATGTTTTTGGACTGTGGGAGGAAACCGGACAACCCGGAGGAAACCCACGCAGACACGGGTAGAACATGGAAACTCCACCCAGATTGGGATTCGAACCGGGAATCCCTAGCGCTGAGAGGAGAACGTGCTGACCACTCAACCCTAAAAATCCATCCATTATTCATTATTGGGTGGGGGGGGTTCCCCATAACCATCCAGGGGCGAACGTTTTGGGCGCTGGGCAGATACACCCAGGATAGGGTACCAATCTATCACTGGACACACACTCACACACAGACACACTCTATATGGGGCAATTTGGAATTCTCAATTGACTTGAGCCATGTTTTTGGACTGTGGCAGGAAACCGGAGAACCCGCAGGAAACCCATGCAGACACCGGGAGAACATGGAAACTCCACCCAGATTGGGATTCGAACCGGGAATCCCTAGTGCTGAGAGGAGAACATGCTAATCGGGGTACGAAACCCAATCTTCATTAGGAGTTGCCATGTTCTCCCCATGTCCGTGTGGCTTTCCTCCGGGTTCTCCGGTTTCCTCCCACAGTCCAAAAACATGGATCAAGGTCAATTGAACTCTCCAATTTGCCCCATATAGAGTGTGTTTGTTTGAGTGAGTGTGTGTCCAGTGATAGATTGGCATCCTGTCCTGGGTGTATCTGCCCAGCGCCCGAGACGTTCTCACCTGGATGGGGATGGGCATGGGCATGGGCAACCGCCCCCCGTTACCCTAGTAGAGGATAAAGTGGTGGATGGATCTGCCCAGCGTCCGAAACGTTCTCCCCTGGATGGGCATGGGGAACCTCCCTATAATTGCCCCTATACTTAGAACGTGTGTGAGTGAGAGTGCGGCAAGCGATGGATTGGCGTCCTGTCCTGGGTGTATCCGCCCGAAACGTTCTCCCAAGATGGGCATGCCATTTCCACCCCCACCCCCCATCCCCCCCTTGTAGAGGATAAAGCAGAAGCTAATAAATGAATGATCAATAATCTGCATTGGGAATACAATTAATATACAATTAATTAAAATACAATTAATCAATCGCGAGAGCACTTCATTATCGTCATGACGTCTTCTGTTCTTTGGTCCTCACAAGGTTTCTTCCCTTTAAAACCCAACCAGATGTCCACTCTGTAAAGCTCTTGAGAGGATGGACTCTGCTGAAGCGTGTCATGTGACCTGCGGGGGGGGGGGGGGGGGGGGGGGGTTCCTTCGTAACCTCAGTTGCGTTTGCGATTGGTTTAATGAGGGTTGATGGGTAACCTCCTGAGTCTGCTGGATTTTGCCGGTGATGGGGGTGGAGTGAGGTCGTCAGGCCGGATCAGAGGACCGCGGTTCCCCAGCGTTGGTGACAGCACCCGTCCTTTCCGTTCAGGCCGATCGCTCAACGTTCCGTCTGAATGGGGGCCGCACCGCGGGGGGGCGCTGGATGGCAGCGGGGGGCGGCGCGGCGCAGCGGTGAGACGCGGGGTGGCGGCGCTCCCGTACGACACGGTAACGCGGTTCCAGCCGACCGTGGGGCGCAGATGCACCCCCCCCCCCGCAGGGCATAACGTCGAAATCGGTTAATGCTGCACCTTTGTGCCTCCACAGGGCGCTGTGCTTTAAACCCGCCCCCACCCCGCCGGGACCTCGCTGTGAGGCCGGGGCATTGAGGCGAATGAGAGGTGTTCCGTTAGCGAGGGTTCTACTTGTTTGGTTTTATTACATTAAGGGTCCAGGAGAGTTATTACTGAGAGGAGAACATGCTAATCACTACACCACCATCCATCCATCCATCCATCATCTTCCGCTTCATCCTCTAATAGGGTCGCAGGGGGGTTCCCCATGCCCATCCAGGGGAGAACGTTTTGGGCGCTGGGCAGATACACCCAGGACGGGGTGCCAACCTACAACTGGGCAATTCAAGGTAAACTGAATTCTCCAAATTGCCCCATATATAGTGTGTTTGTGTGAGTGAGTGTGTGCCCAGCGATAGACTGGCGTCCTATAACATCATTGTATGGTACTTACTACAGTGTTTAGCATGTTCTCCTCTCAGCACTAGGGATTCCCGGTTCAAATCACCATCTGGGTGGAGTTTCCATGTTCTCCCTGTGTCCGTGTGGGTTTCCTCAGGGTTCTCCGGTTTCCTCCCACAGTCCAAAAACATGGATCAAGGTCAATTGAATCCTTCAAATTGCCCCATATAGAGTGTGTCTGTGTGAGTGTGTGTTCAATGATAGATTGGCGCCCTGTCCTGGGTGTATCTACCCAGCGCCTCAAACAAACGGGGAGGGGGGTTCCCCATGCCCATCCCCATCCAGGGGAGAACGTTTCGGGCGCTGGGCAAATACACCCAGGACAGGGAACCAATCTATCTCTGGGCACACACTCACTCACACAGACACACTCTATATGGGGCAATTTGGAGAATTCAGTTGATTTGAACCATGTTTTTGGACTGTGGGAGGAAACCGGAGAACCCGGAGGAAACCCACGTGGACACGGGGAGAACATGGAACCTCCACTCAGATTGGGATCCGAACCGGGAATCCCCAGCGCTGAGAGGAGAACATGCAAACCACTAAACCACCGTGCCGCCCTGGGTTCTTACCGAATATCAAAATAATAAATAAAATAAATACAGTTAAGGGGTTTTGTAGAATCCTTGCTTCTGCGTTGACGCAGCGTTTTCACAGCGTTCTCTGCGCTGTGCGGTTCCAATGTTCTTTTAGAACTGAACCCAAAGGCCAGGTTGGCGTGAGGACCCAGCTGCTGCGTTCATTATGCCCCCGCTGAGCCAAAGCAAAACAAAGCCTAACGACCCGACGGCCGTGAGGCGACGACCGAGGTTCTAAAGCACTGACCGCCTGAGTGTTCTTTAAATCATGTTCTGTACGTCTTTTTTTTTAATTGGTAGCTTAATGATTAGTTCGTCAGCGCGTTCTTTTCTGCGTTGCTGTCAGATTGCTGTTAAATGTTGCAGCGATGACGACTGACGTTAAGATGAAATGACTAAGCTGTGCTGCCGTGATGCCGTGATGCTGTTGCCATGGTTATCAACACGTTACACTTCAGTGCATCCTATATCTGCGAATGGGCAAATGAGCAGCTCTGTAAGCAGAACAAGGACCCCAAAGGCGTGTTCTCCTTTATATCGGACACTATTCTGTAGGGGTGCGAAATCTCTCAGTGTCTGGCGGTTCGATTCGATTCCGATTTTTGAGGTCACGATTCGATACAGAATCGATTTTCGATTCAGAAACGATTCTTCAGTTCAAATGCTCTTTAAATTTTGTTTAAATGTGATTGGCAAGATTAAACGACGATGTAAACTAATAGAACATTTATATAAAGCAATACTTTCAGGTTCCGTCCTGTATCAAATCTTTTTCTGCATCATTTTATAATACATTTATATTGCATTACATTTAAAATGAGCAATATCAGGTTTGCTGAGCTGCCTGGCTTTTTCTTACATAAAAAACATCTTTCAATGTACAAATAATTAAAAATATATTAATACAAAATTTGTACCATGGTGCATTAACCTTTAATCTAAACTAAAATACAGACTTTACAGTCAGAGTGCATTTTGATTTTTCAAATCTTTAACATTTTTTTATTAAAAAATAAAATACATACTTCAGGTGGCTTAGTGGTTAGCATGTTCTCCTCTCAGCGCTAGGGATTCCCGGTTCGAATCCCCATCTGGGTGGAGTTTCCATGTTCTCCCCGTGTCTGCGTGGGTTTCCTCCGGGTTCTCCGATTTCCTCCCACAGTCCAAAAACATGGATCAAGTCAATTGAGTTCTCCAAATTGCCCCATTTAAAGTGTGTGTGTGTGAGTGAGTGTGTGCCCAGCGATGGATTGGCGCTCTGTCCTGGGTGTATCTGCCCAGCGCCCGAGACGTTCTCCCCTGGATGGGCATGGGGAACCCCCCCGCGACCCTAATAGAGGATAAAACGGGAGATAATGAATGAATGAAAATACGTACTTCAGTCTTTTTTAACTGTATTCGCTACATTTTTAAAACTTAAATTTAAATATTACATATATTTTTCAACTTTTCAACTTTTCTTTATTTGAGTTACGTCGCGCCAAACGGGCTCGCACATTCGTTGTATTTCTCTCTCTCCTCTCTCTCTCTCAGCGGCGTAGTGGTCAGCACATCTGCCTGTCAGCGCTGGGGATCCGGGTTCAAATCCCAATCTGGGAGTTTCCATGTTCTCCTCGTGTTCACATGGGTTTGCTCCGGGTTCCTCTGTTTCTTCCCACAGTCCAAAAACATTGATTTAAAGTAAATGAGTTGCTCTAAATTGCCCCTATGCAAATTGGTTCCCCATGTCCATCCAGGGGAGGGTGCTGGGCAGATACACCCAGGACAGGGTGCCAATCTATCACTTGGCACACACTCACACACACTATATATATATATATATATATATATATATATATATATGCTCACCACTAAGCCACCGTGCCGCCCGCCCCTGTTTCATTTCCCCTTGAAAGGCAAATTTTCCTGCATTAAAATGTTTTCAGCCTAATTTCTCATTTCAAACTTTTATACTTGTAAATCTATAAGAACTTAGAATGTTCCAGATCTATATCACACTCACTGGGCTTCATTTGCAGCAGGGCCGGGGGTGGGGGGGGGAGTTATGGGCAATGCTCTGTGCTGGAATCTTTAATTATTCTTTGAAACTCTAGCAGTTGTGTACTTCCTGCAGGTCTCACGTGGTCGTAACCATGCTGCCCGCTGCTGAAACCACATGCTGATGCTCTGTACATCAGATCAGCCGAGGTTTCATAGAGGACTTTTAGTTCCCCATGCCCATTCAGGGGAGAACTTTTGAAGCGCTGGGCAAATACTGTACACACAGGACAGCCTGCCAATCTATCACTGGGCACCTTCTCACATACACGCACACACACTATACAGGGGCAATTTAGAGCCGGCAACTTCTGCAATTTCCCCCCGGGGATTAATAAAGGATTCTGATTCGCTTTGAGTCCATGTTTTTTTTTTTGGACTGTGGGAGGAAGCCGGAGAACGTGAAAATTTAACGCAGATCGGAATTCGAATCAAGATCTCCAGGGGTTAAGGGCAAGTGTGCTAACCATAATGCCATTGTGCTGCCCCACAATGTAACTAATCTAAAAAATATTACTAATATTATACTAATAATAATACTGTGATAAATCACAATTAATTTATTTTATTCATAAGTCAAATATTATATATATATATATATATATATACACAAATACATACATATATATATATATATATATATATATATATATATATATATATATATATATATATATATATATAGAAGGGAAAAAATAATGAGCATAATTACGCATTTAATATTTACGATTAGTATTTGTAGATCAAAGCATTATTCATTTATTTCAGGCATTAATATTGCTTAGGTTCTTAAGTTTAACACGCTACGGCAGTATTGTTCTCTAATCAGACCCATGTGAGAATGTATCTCTGTGTCAAGGTCAGGATGTACAGAAGGGAGTCACCAGCAGGGAGTAGTATTATACAGGTCGGTTGACTACAAACGTTCTGATAACAAGAAGCATCATTATTTTACACTAAGAAGAATAACTTCTGCTCGGGCGGCGTGGCCCACAGGTGACCAATCTGAGATGGAAGAGCAGCAAAGGTGGGGGCCTGTGCAGAAGAGTATATGAGGATGGAGTCAGAGTCAGAGGTTGAAGAACAGGCAGATCGAGCACGGGTTGTTGACTGCGCTCTTCTCCCCAGATTTCTGTTGTATTAATAAATGTTATTTCTTCACTCAGAACTGTTGGTGTGATCTCCTCCTTTTCAAACGAACGCGCGGGTAGATTTACCCACCATATATATATAAATATATATACACATATGTGTGTATGTATGTATGTGTGTCCAGGGGAGAACATTTCAGGCGCTGGGCTCTATGTATGTGTGTGATATATATATATATATATATATATATATATATATATATATATATATATATATATATATATATATATATATGTGTGTATATATATATGTGTGTATATATGTACAGTGTATGTGTATTTATATGTGTGTGTGTATATACTACTATATATATATATATATATATATATATATATATATATATATATATGTATATGTGCGTGTGTGTGTGTATATGTACAGATACACATGCAGCATATACACACACACACACACACACACGCACCTACCTGCAGGTGTTTATAGGAAGGTACCACAATGAATAAAATAAAATGTATATACACAGTTGTTATTGCACCTTATTGGGATGTTTTACAGTGACCAGTATTAAGGTGGTATCTCCCAAAGGTGTTGTCTTTAAGGACACGGACCGTTCGAGGTTCCCCTCTGGGGGTCTGATGGACTTCGTCTTTGTTTCTCAACACAAGGCCTTTTATAACCATATGACAAATCAGTCCTTTAACTCTGGTCACAATGGTATTGGACCATGTGATCATCGAGCCCTCAGGCAGTGTCAAAGGACCAGCCAATCCCACCTTAATAAATAAAGCCACATGGGTTCAGAAGTACTCAACGCAAGCTGCTGCTCCCTTACCAAGTGCAGCCTGAACATGTGTGATGCAAAGAGGAAGCCATGTGTGAATCTTGTACAGAAACCAAACTGTTTTTACAGCTCAAAGGAAGCGAGAGTTACTATTATGGGTGTCGTGAATGTGGAAGTGGCTCAGTATGACCCATATAAAAATAATGAAAACGCTGAGGACCTCACTGAAGATGAAAGCTCGTACAGCGCTGGACGGAAATGCATCTGAATCTGCGTCTGGTCACGAGGTGGCCGACGTCGTGCTCATGTTCACGCTCTTCACATCTTCAGCCGCCAAACGGGAGACCGGACCTTGACCCCCGCGCCTTTCTTTTCTCCTTCCCACATTTTTCCTGAATATTTCTTTTTCATCACAGAAATAAATGGCGAGAGGGCATTTTGCATCTTTATTAAATTGGAATATGGCATTTAAAATGCGAGCAGGCAGAAGGCTCCCGCACAAGGTCGGCTTTTTGAAAAAAACTTTTTTAAAGTCGTTGGCGCTGAATCGAATTCTCCAGCCTTACACAATCCGGGTGCAGAGGGGCAATTATATATTTATTAATGCTACTAACACGTATTTCATTAGACCTGTAACCGAGCACATTCCTTTATCCAACAGCCAATTATTTCTTTTAACAGACCTGATAACCTACATTTAGATGCTGTTTACTTTTAATTTTACTTTATTAAAGTGTCCCCGTGTCCGCGTGGGTTTCCTCCGGGTTCTCCGGTTTCATCCCACTGTCCAGAAACATGGAAGAAGGTCAATTGAATTCTCCAAATTGCCCCATATAGAGTGTGTCTGTGTGAGTGTGTGTCCAGTGATACATTGCCGTCCTGTCCTGGGTGTATCTGCCCAGCGCCCGAAACGTTCTCCCCTGGATGGGCATGGGGACCGAACCTTTTAGAGGATAAAGTGGAAGATAAAGGATGGATGGACTTACAAATGAGAACATCACATCACAAGTCAGTAGTTGTGAAGAAAACCAGCTACACTGTAGAATTATCAAACCTGATTGTTATCTGATCCTCCACCCCCTCCTTGTTTTTACTTTTATTTTCATTCATTCATTCATTATCTCCTGCTTTATCCTCTATTAGGGTCACGGTGGGGTTCCCCATGCCCATCCAGGGGAGAACATCTCGGGCGCTGGGCAGATACACCCAGGACAGGGCGCCAATCTATCGCTGGGCAACTTTTATTTTTTTATTATTATTTTAATTTATTTATTTACCCCCCCCTCCCCTATAACAGGTGTTTGTTAAAGAAGTGTCTTCATTTGGTTTATGACTTGGCCGATTGTGTATCGTCATCCACGTTGACCATGTGACTAAAGAGTCTGTGAAAAGGATTTGTGTTCCGTTAATAAAGGAAGCATGATGAAGTTCTTTAATACCCCTCTGATTTAATACCCCTCTGATTTAATACCCCTCTGATTTAATAACCCTCTGCTGGACCCCTGAATTTACCATCAGCTCAGATCAAAAGCAAAATGCTGCACTAATCACTTCGTATTTAATGTTCACGCTGCCGTGCGAGCTCTCACTCACGGCCGTGTTCTGTGTACTGCGTTCTGCGTTCTTTGTTCTGACTCGCGTTGTCTGAACTAACCGGACGTCTCTCTTTTCTCTTTGTTCTTTAGAATTCGATACGGCACAATCTCTCCCTCAACAAGTGTTTTCTTAAAGTGCCTCGCTCTAAAGATGACCCGGGAAAGGTAAGCCTGTCTTCATTTCCATGTAAGAAAGTGAAGTGTCCGGTGTTCTGGACATTAAACTTAAAAGTTATAACCTTTATTAAAACTGAATCACACACACTGCTTTAAAATCAATCAAGGCTTTAATATCGTTACATTATTGATTTATTTTTTCATGTGTGTGTGTGTGTGTGTGTTTGTCTGTCTGCAGCGTGAGTGCATGTCTGTGTGCGTGCGTGCATCTGCATTCCTCTGTGTGTGTGTGTGTGTGTGTGTGTGTGTGTGTGTGTGTGCGCGGCGTGTGTGTGTCTGTGAGTGCATGTCAGTGTGTGTACGTGCATCTGCTTTCCTGTGTGTGTGTATCTGCGGTGTGTGTATGTCTGAGTGCATGTCTGTGAGTGTGTGTCAGTGTGTGTACGTGCATCTGCTTTCCAGTGTGTGTGTGTCTGTGTGTGCATGTCTGTGTGTCTGTGTCTGGTGTGTGTGTCTGTGTGTCTGTTTGTGTGTGTTTCGATGTGTGTCTGTAAATTTGCTTGTGTGTGCGCATGTGTTCATGCCCGTGTGTGTGTGTGTATGTGTTCATTCGTGTGCGCGTGTGCATGCATGTATGTAGTGTGTGTGTGTTCGGTGTGCGCTTTATGTGTCTGCATGCATACTTCTGTATATATATATGTTTATGTTGTGTTTGTGTGTGTGTGTGTGTGTGTGTGTGTGTGTGTGTGTGTGTGTGTGTGTGTGTGTGTGTGTTCGTGTGCTCTTATGTGTCTGCATGCATACTTCTGTATATGTGTGTGTGTGTGTGTATGTGTGTGTGTGTGTGCTCTTATGTGTTCGTGTGCTTCTGTATATGTCTGTGCGCTTATGTCATGCCTACTTCTGTATGTGTGTGTGTGTGTGTGTGTGTGTGTGTGTGTGTGTGTATGTATGTGTGTGTTTGTGTGCGCTTATGTGTCTGCATGCATACTTCTGTGTGTGTGTGTGTGTGTGTGTGTGTGTGTAGGAACTATTTAGATCATTTACATTATGCACATTTACATTCATACATGTATATATTTATTTATTTGTATATTTATTGAGGATGTCCTTCAGTGTGTTTTCGGGATGTGAATCAGTGCAGCTTCTCTCATCTTAAAGGCGTTCTCCGGCGTTCTCCGGCTGCCGCTCTGATCCTCACTTCATTTTCATGCCTCTAGGCTTTTTTTTTGATATTCCAATCTTCACATGAAACCTCCGAATGCACCAAAAGGTGTTGTGTTGGGTCCGCGCTGACGTCGTCGGGTCCGGCATGCTGCGTTTTCATACATGCTTATATTCTGAGATAAATCACTTCATGATTGACATGTATAACCCCCCCCCCCCCCACACTCCCAAGTTCAAATCAGACTCGGTTCTAGAGTTCATATAGAACGTATTAATTGTTCCACAGCACTGAATTTACTGACATGTTGTTCTCTCACTCATAAGCATCTTCTAAACGTCTAAATATAATTGCAAACGTTAAATATTTGTTGAGCGGCACGGTGGCTTAGTGGTTTAGCATGTTCTCCTCTCAGCTTAGGGATTCCCGGTTCGAATCCCAATCTGGGTGGAGTTTCTATGTTCTCCCCGTGTCCATGTGGGTTTCCTCCGGGTTCTCCGGTTTCCTCCCACAGTCCAAAAACATGGAAAACAAGTCAATTGATTCTCCAAATTGCCCCCATATAGTGTGTGTCGTGTGTGAGTGAGTGTGTGTCCAAGCGATGGATTGGCGTCCCTGTTCTGGGTCTATCTGCCCAGCGCCCGAAACGTTCTCCCCTGGATGGGCATGGGGAACCCCCCCACGACCCTAATAGAGGATAAAGCGGAAGATAATGAATGAATGAATGAATGAATGAATGAATGAAAATATTTGGTGAGCGGCACGGTGGCTTAGTGGTTAGCATGTTCTCCTCTCAGCACTCGGGATTCCCGGGTCCAATCCCCATCTGGGTGGAGTTTCCATGTTCTCCCCGTGTCCACGTGGGTTTCCTCCAGGTTCTCCGGTTTCCTCCCACAGTCCAAAAACATGGAACAAGTCAATTGAGTTCTCCAAATTGCCCCATATAGAGTGTGTCTGTGTGAGTGAGTGTGTGTCCCAGTGATGGATTGGCGTCCTGTCCTGCGACCCTAATAGAGGATAAAGCGGAAGATAATGGATGGATGGGAAATATTTGTTGATTGGAGTCTGAGCTTTCCTGCGTGTTCAGTCACGCTGTATGTTTTACAGCCAATCAGCCAATCAGCATCGCAGCTTTAACTCCTGAAGGTGATGAAGGTCCCTCAGGTCACGGCGTTTCATCCCCGTTACCGTCCTCAGCGCTCCTTTATCCTGTAACCTATTCGGCCGTCGACGTCCGGAGAACGTAAGTCACGTCCGCTCGGACGGGCGGCGAGAACGAGGCAGAGAGCGCGCTTCCGCGGCATGTCAGAAGATGGGGACTGAATGTTAATTTGGTGTTTTGCTGTAATCCTCTGATATTGACACTCCTGGGAGCTGCTCCACTAAATAAGAAATAATCTATTGCTGTATGGATGCGATGCCAAATGCACAACCAACAAGCCTGCATCTCTAATGTTCAATTTGGAATTTGCCTCTCTCCCCTTCCCCTGAAGAAAAACTTCAAAGCCATGCAGGGTTCTCTTGATATGTTCCATCAATATTGTAATACGATAGGAAGATGGAGCCTGCTGCTCGCCCGAGATAGTAACAGAAGCTTGACTTTCAAAGAGATGGCAGAAAAGATGATAAACTGCTCCCACAGATTCCGGCGGCCCGCGCGAAAGCCGCACTTTTTCTGAGCCTCGTCGTTGTTCAGCCCCGCGCTGGGTTTCGGGGGTTCCGATACGATTCGCGAGTCGAGGGACGTGTGTTTAAACGGCGGCGGCGCCATCCTGCGCTCGGGGTCGGAGACGTCGCTGTAGTGAAGATCTGGCGATCATTGTTATTGTTTGGAGATTATTTAGGTGTTCTTAACACCGGTGTTCTTTGGAACGTAATTAACGCCCCAACGCCTGATGAACGCGTAATTAACGCCCAACGCCTGATGAACGCGTGCAGACTTTATAAGCTGTGACAGCTCATGATGAGGAAAGAGATTTAAAAACGACTTTGGTATGTTTAAATGTATAACGCTTAATCCAGTAGCCACGCCCCCTTTCTGCTCCACTTATTGTCCATGTCTTTAGTTCCACTTCCATAGATCCATCCATTATCATCTGCTTTATCCTCTATTAGGGCTCGCGGGGGGGTTCCCCATGCCCATCCAGGGGAGAACGTTTCGGGCGCTGGGAACATAGGGAACCTCCCGCTCGACCCTAGTAGTGGTTAAAGCGGAAGGATAAAGCGGAACCAGGAGGAAACCCACGCGGACACGGGGAGAACACAGGGAACATAGGGAACCCCCCGCACGACCCTAGTAGTGGATAAAGCTGGGATGGATGGAGTGAAGCATCTGTATCATATATCATAACATTATACACAAAAGAAGGCGGGAAGGCGCGAGGGGGCAGATATGAGCGGTGTGCCAGGTGAAGGCAGATTTTGTGTGGGCTATTCGATCTTTATTTATGATTTGCCCAGCAGACATGGTGATAAGGTTTTTCTCCTTCCATCAATCAACCGGAGAACAAGCTCCAGGCAGAAAGATCTGAATATCAATGAATTCCCCAAATATGAGGGAAACATAGTAAAAAAAACATACCCTTTAATTCAGTGTGTATTAGTTCAGTGAAATGTGGATGAGGGATGTGTGAATATCACTCTGAACACGAGGTCACAGCCACACCAACACGCCTCACGTTCCAGATCCCAAATAATCTCCATCCAAACTAATACGCCGGAGAACCCGACGTCTGCGGCTCGGAGCAGGTCAGCACCTTTATCTCATTTAAGACGACTGAGCGGCTCCTCCGTCTGCAGGTTCCAATCCATCTGCAGAACAAACACCAAACCCTGCTGTGGTTGGAGGTGTTAGTGGTGCACACCAGACCGCCTGCTTAGTATATACAATATCATTCAAATTTTGGACACGCCCCCTTTTTCCAAATTGCCCCATTAGAGTATGTGTGTGTGTGTGTGTGTGTGTGTGAGAGAGTGTATGCCCAGTGATAGATTGGTGTCCTGTCCTGGGTGTATCTGCCCAGCACCCGAAACGTTCTCCCCTGGATGGGCATGGGGAATTCCCCCCCGCGACCCTAATAGAGGATAAAGCGGGAGATAATGAATGAATGAAAATATTTGTTGAGCGGCACAGTGGTTTAGTGGTTAGCATGTTCTCCTCGCAGCGCTAGGGCTTCCCGGTTCGAATCCCAATCTGGGTGGAGTTTCCATGTTCTCCCCATGTCCGCGTGGATTTCCTCCGGGTTCTCCGGTTTCCTCCCACAGTCCAAAAACATATCCAAAATAATCTCCATCCAAACTAATACGCCGGAGAACCCGACGTCTGCGGCTCGGAGCAGGTCAGCACCTTTATCTCATTTAAGACGACTGAGCGGCTCCTCCGTCTGCAGGTTCCAATCCATCTGCAGAACAAACACCAAACCCTGCTGTGGTTGGAGGTGTTAGTGGTGCACACCAGACCGCCTGCTTAGTATATACAATATTCAAATTTTGGACACGCCCCCTTTTTCAACTTCACTTATCATATAGATGGACTTTGTAGTTTTATAATTACAGATTGTAGTCCAGCATCTGTGTTCTTTGTTGTTGTTAGTCCCCTGTTGGTTCTCTGTTGGTCAGGAGCATCACAGAACAGGTCTAATTTGGGTGGTGGATTGTTTATTGTCAGTTCTGCAGTGACACTGATGTGGTGAGGGGGTTTTAGTGCAGCAGTGTTGCTGGAGTTTCATTTAAACACCTCAGTGACACTGCTGGGATAGGAATAATGCACCAACCACATAACCCCTGCTCTGTGGTGGTACTATTGGGGTTCTGAGCATTAGAACAGAGTAAAGGGGGCGTACACAGTAGGGGTGAGCTGCAATATTCGCTGATTCGATGATTCGATTCGGAGAACCGTAGTCGACTATGAACCTCATAGTCGAATGTACCATTCTGACCACATGGGGGTGCCCATGGCTGCTGCTAAGCATTAGTTTTAACATGAAATGTCTTTGTTTTCGTTATATATATAGCCTTTTCTCAAATAAAATCATCCTAATTTCTAGAGAAAAAAAAACAAAAAAGAAAAACAAAAAAAAAGGTTTTCTTTTGTTAGAAAAACAAGTAAAATATAAAAAAAAAATTGTTTTTTAAAAACAACGCTTATAGCGCCATCTTGTGGTGAAATTTTAACTGATTCGACTATCAGTCGACTATAGGGAAAATGTGACGAATCAGATTCGACTATGAAAATCTTTAGTTGAATACACCCCTAATAACCACTAAACCACGGTGCCGCCCCGACCGAATACCCATTCTTCCATTATATTCCGCTTTATCCTCTGTTAGGGTCGCGGGGGGGGGGGGGGGGGGGTTCCCCATGCTCATCCAGGAGAGAACGTTTTGGGCGCTGGGTAGATACACCCAGGACAGTACGTCAATCTATCACTGGCACACACTCACTCACACAGACATCAGTGTAGAAGTAAGAAGTAAGAACGTGGGTCTAATAAAGCGGACGGTTGGAACGAGCCACCCGAGTCCACCCCAACGCCTCGCCTTGAAACGCCCTCGGTGAAACGAATCAGCGAGCCGAACCCTCGCGAGCGCCTCGCAAACGAAACAATTAGTCCAAATGTGTAAACATTAATGCTGATCGCCTTCCAGTGGTCCAGCGACGTCAGGAGCGCTGCGAACGCCTTCATTAAATACTCATCAGTCTAACAGCCATCTTGATGAAAATGCCTTTAAAGTCGTCGTCTCTAATGAAAAGTGGACGAGGACGGGATGTGGTGGGAGACTGAGACGGTGCGAATCACAATCCGACTATAAATACCTTTAAAAAACGCAGATACAACCGAATATCAAACCAACGTTGATTAATGCATCGTATCGGTTAATGGACATTGTGTTGTGACCTCGTAATTCACCGCTAATCCTTTAATGAAAACCACGGCTGCTTCGGTCGTCCATGTTTATGAGGTCGGCTGACCCTCGGGAAAGTTCTGAAGGACATTTATACTCAGACAGACTTAGACTTAGAGTTTGAATCCCAATCTGGGTGGAGTTTCTAAGTTCTCCCCGTGTCCGCGTGGGTTTCCTCCCACAGTCCAAAAGCATGGATTGAAGGTAAATTGAATTCTCCAAATTGCCCCATATAGAGTGTGAGTGAGTGAGTGTGTGTGTCCAGTCATAGATTGGCATCCTGTCCTGGGTGTATCTGCCCAGCGCCCGAAACGTTCTCCCCTGGGCATGGATCCCACCCCCCACCCCCACACTCAACCCTAGTAGAGGATAAAGCGGAAGATAATGGATAATGGATGAATGGATGTTTGCAATAATAATAACAATCACTTTATCCTCTATTAGGGTCGTGGGGGGGAAGGGGGGTCCCCCCATGTCCCCATTCGGGCGCTGGGCAGATACACCCAGGACAGGGCGCCAATCCATCGCTGGGCACACACTCACTCACACAAACACACTCTATATGGGGCAATTTGGAGAATTCAATTGACTTGATCCATGTTTTTGGACTGTGGGAGGAAACCGGAGAACCCGGAGGAAACCCACGCGGACACGGGGAGAACATGGAACCTCCACCCAGATTGGGATTCGAACCGGGAATCCCCAGCGCTGAGAGGCGAACATGATCGAACATGTCTTATTTCATCTTATTAAAACGAATTTATACGAATTTACGAAACCGTAAATGAATATTACACTGTGAGAAAACAATAAGTGTTTTTATTTTTAATTGATTATTGTGTCGTATCGATTTTACATCTTCGCCGCTACAAACTGCCTCGTTCTTAAACATTCCTCCTTCCAATGAAGTTCCCCTCCGGTGGTTTAAAGGGTCCCCGTCCCGCCTCCTCGCGATTGAGATCGTATCGCACGTTGTATGAAATATTTAAAAATATACCCCAAGCGTTGGGGGTGTGTGAGGGTGGGGGGGGGATTTCTTTCCGACTGGCTGTTTTTGACCCGTCGTTGCCTTTAGCTTCGAGAATGAGCTCGACTATTGAAAAATAAATTAAACAGGAAGAGTGCAACGATAAATAATTCAGGCAGGGCCTTGGGTGTTTGTATACCTCCAGTCTTAAAGCGAGGAGCGCTGTTCTCGGCCTGGTTATCTGCGAGAGACCCGACCGGCTTCCAGTCATCTCCGTGTCCGGAGCAGAGGTAGAGCGATCGATAACGCGGTGGAGAGGTTCGGCTGGGTTTCGGCACCTCGCCCGTCTCCGTCAAGGCTCGGGAGAAGGCCGGCGAGAAAGGAAGGCGGAGAGAAAGTGAGGGCCGCCGCGGTGCAAGACCCGGCTTTCATGCCCCAGACATACAGCTCCATAAATGTCTTCCTGACATGATGGGCTTACAAATAAGCTCCCTGAAATTTTGATGAGCTGAAAGCTTTGTGATCGACAGAACCCGAGTGGAGAACAACCGATAACTGATCTCCTCGAGTTTAGTTGGCCGGCTTCCACGCCGGTCTGCTCCTAACTAACCCGAACCAACCCCTAAATCTCAGCGGATTAGCTCCGCTCCACGAAAACTTTCCCCCTGTGAACTTTTGCCGAAGTTTGGAATTAAGGCTCGGAGCGAGCGCTCGTACCCGGATGCTAATGCAGATGCTTGTTTGTGTTTACAGGGTTCCTACTGGGCGATTGATTCCAATCCGAAGGAGGACGCTTTGCCTACACGAC
>JAFMOC010000009.1:10737500-10752500 GCA_019802505.1 Corydoras sp. C115 | reverse complement strand
ACAATTACCATTTGAAGCGAAGAGGCGAACAACCCATATTCGTATCCATGCGTAGGCTGGAAAAGCCTCGGTTCTTGGTCATGCCACAGATCTCTTATGAACTGTCCCAAACCACTCGGCTGCCACCCGTGCCGCGGCTGGTTCTCAATTCTTTGACCTTTACAGAAGGACCGATATTTTTTATTTATTTGTTTCCCCCCTCCCCCCCTGCCCCGCTTCTGTCTGAGCTGATGGCGTTCCGGCCGGAGTCGGAACGCTGACTCGCGCGGCATCCTCAGATCTGGCAGTTGGAGCGGCAGCACGTGATGCAACATGCCGGCGTGGTGTGATGATGCATGGGCAGGATTACAATTCACTGACCGCAGAAACCACCGGTTTCTGTTTGCTCTGCCTCCGTTTCGCACTCCACCCTTGTTATCTGCGCGACATGCCAAGATCATGGTTCTGTCTCATGGCAACTCCTCGAATTCCACCGATCAGTCGGTATTGTTTGGATACCGTCCACATTCCTGCTCTAACATCAGACGTGAAGGAAAACAGTAGATGTTTACAGTAACAGCACATCCGTTCACTCGCGTTCTAATCACCAGAACCAGTTAGAAGCATTCAGACGTTTAACATCCAGAGCTCTTTTATTAGAAACTATAAAAACAGCGCCGTGTTTATTAATTACCAGCAAACTACTCGTGCATCGCCGTGGAGAATCCATCCATCCATCATCTTCCACTTTATCCTCTACTAGGGTCGCGGGGAGGGGGGGTTCCCCATGCCCATCCAGGGGAGAACGTCTCAGGCGCTGGGCAGATACACCCAGGACAGGGCGCCAATCTATCACTGGACACACACTCACTCACACACACTCTATATGGGGCAATTTGGAGAATTCAATTGACTTCATCCATGTTGACACTCCCACAGTCCAAAACATTACATTTACATTACATTTGGTCATTTATTGGACGCTTTTATCCAAAGCGACTTATAAGGTCAACACAGGGTTAATCACATCCCTGGGTTAATAACATCCCTGGAGCAATGAGGGTTAAGGGTCTTGCTCAAGGACCCACATTGGTAACTTCAGTGGACCTGGGATTTGAACCCCCAACCTTCAGATTGATAGCCCAACACCCTGACCACTGAGCTACCACGCCACCCAAAAAACATGGATCAATTGAATTCTCCAAATTGCCCCATATAGAGTGTTTGTGTGAGTAAATGTGTATCCAGTGATAGATTGGCGTCCTGTCCTGGGTGTATCTGCCCAGCGCCCGAAACGTTCTCCCCTGGATGGGCATGGGGAATCCCCCCCCCCGCGACCCGAGGATAATGGATGGATGGTTACCATCAAACACACTATAATAAGTATTTATGAATAAGTAATTCATAAATGCATTAATTAATTAATCAATCTGGTCTTCAGTGATGTAATCTAAAGTCACACATTGATATGAATGTGAAGCGCTCAGAGGGGTGTGTTATCAGTAATGTCATGGCTGAACAAATCCAATTGGTGGGCCAGCAGTCTAAAGGCCGGGTGTTCGAATCCCAAGTCCAACCAAAGCTTAACCCCCTTATCACCGGGGGGGCTGCATGACTGATGACCCTGTGCGTTGCCCTGAACCATTAATAACCATTGGAATAGTTTTAATACATAAAGTGAATTATTTGGCCTACTGTACTCACACACAGAGGAATTTGTCCTCCACATTTAACACATCCATGCAAACACACACACACACACACACACACACACACACACACACACACTGGTGAAGTGTGTAAGTGGTGAACAGCCTCCTAAAGAGAGCAAATGGGACCGGGAATCGAACCAGGGACCTTCAGGTTGCCCGAATGCTTTCTTAATCTGTAATCTATAATCTGTGTGATTGCTGGGGGAGATGTCTCCTACCAAAACTGTCCCTTCAACCTGGTTTTAGTTAAAAGATAATAATAAATAATGACATTTATTTTCGGGTGTATTTGTGTCTGTTGTAAAATGGATGACCTCGTTATGCAAATTATTAAATGATTAATGGTTATTTCGATCGATCAGGTGGCGTTATACAACCCAGACCAAGACGGGAGCGATAGCCCTCGAAGCAGCCTTAACAACAGCCTGTCTGACCAGAGCCTGGCTTCAGTCAATCTCAACAGTGTGAGCAGTGTGCACAGTTACACGCCGGTAAGGTCCGGGAATATCCCCTCCACCACCTCCACCACCAACACCACCACCAGCACCACATCAGTAACCTCCTGCTCCCCGTCTGCACACAGATTGATTTCTTTTTCTGCCTTTTTGGCTTTTTTTTTTATTTATTTTTATTTATTTTATTTTTTAGCATTGGCATTGCAGCATTATTTAAGCTACAGAGAGAGAGAGAGAGTGTGTGTGTGTGTGTGTGTGTGTGTGTGTGTGTGTGTGTGTGTGTGTGTGTGTGTGTTTGCCTCTTGTGAGATCCCATAGCACACAGCATCGATGGAGCGAGTGCTGAAGCACATGGATGGGGCGAGGGGGGCGGGGGTGGAGGGGGCAGTCTGAGACTGAGGTTAAGGGAATGAAAGGCTCTTTGCATGCTGCTGGAACTGAGCTAAAGAGAGACACCGTCTCTGAAGTACTCCCACCAGAGACGCCCGTGCTTTATTGTGGTCCTCGCGCAGCCCCCACACCCTTAATTCGAGCATTCGGTATTGATCGGCTGCAGACGCTGCTGAACTCACTCCAACTCCATTCACAATGCGAGCACTCTTCATCAGTTTCCCACTCTTGTGTTCCCATTCGGATTATTTCCTCCCGTCTCTCTTCCCGGAGGAATGGTTAGCATGTTCTCCTCTCAGCGCTGGGGGTTCAGGTCCGAATCCCAATCTGGGTGGAGTTTCCATGTTCTCCCCGTGTCCGTGTGGGTTTCCTCCGGGTTCTCCGGTTTCCTCCCACAGTCCAAAAACATGGATCAAGGTCAATTGAGTTCTCCAAATTGCCCCATATAGAGTGTGTCTGTGTGAGTGAGTGTGTGCCCAGCGATGGATTGGTGTCCTGTCCTGGGTGTATCTGCCCCGCACAAACGTTCTCCCCTGGATGGGCATGGGGAACCCCCCACCCCCACCCCCTGCGACCCTAGTAGAGGATAAAGCGGAAGATAATGGATGGATGGATATTAAAGCGCAGCACGGTGGCTTAGTGCATGTTCTCCTCTCAGCACTAGGGATTCCCGGTTTGAATCCCAATCTGGGTTTCTCTGGGTTATATATATATATATCTGAGTTTCCATGTTCTCCCCGTGTCCGCGTGGGTTTCCTCTGGGTTCTCCGGTTTCCTCCCAGAATCCAAAAACATGGATCAAGTCCATTGAAGTCTCCAAATTGCCCCATATAGAGTGTGTTTGTGTGTGTGAGTGTGTGCCCAGCGATGAATTGGTGTCCTGTCCTGGGTGTATCTGCCCAGCGCCCGAAACTTTCTCCCCTGGATGGGCATGGGGAACCCCCCCGCGACTTTAATATAGGATAAAGTGGAAGATAATGGATATATGGATGGTCTCTTCTCTTCATCTTTTCTCTGGAAAGCTGCTGGTTTCTTATTCAGAGGCATTTATTTGGGCTGTGTACAAAATAACGCTCCGTGTGATTGGCTGCATATTGTTGGCTTTATCTTCTATATTGGATTATTTTTTCATATGTCTGTGAGTGAGCTCCGAGTTTAGAACACAAATCTGGAATTCAGTGTTGAAGTGAAGCTCTTTCGGATGTTTCCGTACCTGGTTCGTGAGTAGCAGGGATAGGGTGGAGGAAAGGCGTAAGGTTTGGCCTTAAGAGCTGAAATTATAACTCGATCTGTTCAGTTCAAGGGCTTATGGTTGCTGCACCATAAGTTTGATTGAATTGTTTTCTTATTTAGGGGTGTTATACTGGGTGGTTTAGTGGTTTTGCATGTTCTGGCTGGAGTTTCCATGTTCTCCCCGTGTCCGTGTGGGTTTCCTCCAGGTTCTCCGGTTTCCTCCCACAGTCCAAAAACATGGATCAAGTCAATTGAGTTCTCCAAATTGCCCCATATAGAGTGTGTTTGTGTGAGTGAGTGTCTGTCCAGTGTTAGATTGGCGCCCTGTCCTGGGTGTATCTGCCCAGCGCCCGAAACGTTCTCCCCTGGATGGGCATGTGGAACCCTCCGCGACCCTAATAGAGGATAAACTGGAAGATAATGGATGGATGGATACTGGGGTACTTGTGGGCTTGTGGTTAAGGAACCAGCCTGTGACCTGAAGGTCCCCGGTTCGATTCCCGGTCCCTTGGGTAAGCCACCTAACCCCACTTACCCCACCGGGTGCTGTATACAGGGCTGCCCAAGCTCCAGACATGTGGGCTCACTTGACCCAGAGTGTGTGTGTGTGTGTCACTGCACAGATGGGGGATACGTGTGTGTGACTACTGCAGCAATATAGATTGCTTTATCTGTTTATTATTGCGTTAATCAGGTTTGATGGTAAACTTCTCTCTATGGAGACGGCTTGTGATGTCACACTGCAGCCTGCATCGCGACTCCTCTGTGATGACGACAGGAGAACTACGGTGGTCAGAGAGAAGTTTATACATTTAAAATAGAAAAAGAATTTTAAAAATTTAAAAAGAATCTGCGTCCTCCACATTTAACCCAATCCATGCAATGAAACACACACACACACACACACACACACACACACACACACTGAGTGGGCTCAGCACACATGTCCAGAGTCTCCGGCAGTCCTGTATATGGTACCCGGGGAGCAATGGGGTTAGGTGTCTTGCCCAAATGCACTTCAGCCATACAACTTGGTGGGACTGGGAATCGAACCGGAGACCTGCTGGTTCCATATATAGAGTGTGTCTGTGTGAGTGAGTGTGTGCCCAGCGATGAATTGGTGCCCTGTCCTGTGTGTATCTGCCAGCGCCCGAGATGTTCTCCCCTGGATGGGCATGGGGAACCCAACCGCGACCCTAATAGAGGATAAAGCGGGAGACAATGAATGAATGAATGAATATTAAAAATATATATATATATATATATATATATATATATATATATATATATATATATATATATATATATATATATATATTAGGGGTGTCTTCAACTAAGGATTATCTGATTCGTCAGATTATCCCTATAGTCGACTGATAGTCGAATCAGTTAAAATTTCACCGTAAATGGGATCCCCGTTCTGGACTTTTAAAAAAAAAAATATTAACAGAAATTAGGATGATTTTATTTGACAAAAGGCTATATATATAACGAAAACAAAGACATTTCATGTAAAAACTAATGCTTAGTAGCAGCCATGGGCACCCCCATGTGGTCAAAATGGTACATTGGACTATGAGGTTCATAGTCGAATACGGTTCTCCGAATCGAATCGTCGAATCATCGAATATTGCAGCTCACCCCTAATATATATATATATATATATATATATATATATATATATATATATATATATATATATATATATATATATATATATATTATAAAAAATATTTCAAAAATGTAGTGAGGCATTTTAAAGCTGATCTAATGCAAGTAGCCAGCAGTTTTAAGGTGTTGAAGGTTTGTTAAACCCTAAATTTGGCCAGCCGTCTGTGTTACAGACTAATGCCTTTTATACTGCATGTTTTGGTGCTGGATCATTTTCCCTCTTAGTCACACGGTGCAACCGGCCAAGAAATGTCTCTGACATCCGAGAAGCATTTCTCCAAAAAAAAAGGGAAAATAAAATGTATCCATAGAGCAACCAAGCACGGCAACCATGTAGACGCACCTCAGCCTGTACCAGCAGGGGGTGTCGCAGTGAGTAAACCCACAGGAATAAACGGGGTTTCAAAGCTATGTCTTTCTGGCTTTGTAAAGGCGAAGGGCTGGTGAAAATAAGATCCGGAGTTTCGGTGGAAGGTTGGAAAACCATCTAAATAACAAATGAGACTTTAACTGATGTTTCCACACGATGTCGGCACAGCAAGGCACGTGCACAGATGGACCCCTAGTGGTGCACAAGCACCTGCACTTTGGCCCTGGATGAGGAACATACCTTTTCTGCTGGAGCCCATTGGTTTTTTTTTTTTTTATGTTTCATCTAAATATAGATGATTTTATTTTGGAAATAAAAAATCTACTTCTCTCTTATTATTTTTATTGTTTATTATTATTATTATTATTATTATTATTTTAATATTATTTTTTAGTGTTATTTTTTTTTTTATATTATTATTGTTTTTTTTTGTGTTTTTTTTTTTCTCTCCTGGTTCTCCGATGTGCTCTTACAGTCCAAAAACATGGATTCAAGGTGAATTGGATACTCTAAATTGCCCCTAATATTCTGTGAGTTTGTGTCTGTGCCCTGTGATGGATTAGTGAATTGAGGAAACCAGAGCCAATGTATTGCTGGGCACACACTCACACACTCTATATGGGGCAATTTGGAGAATTGAATTGACTTGATCCATGTTTTTGGACTGTGGGAGGAAACCGGAGAACCCGGAGGAAACCCACGCGGACACGGGGAGAACATGGAAACTCCAATTACACCCCGTTACAGATCACTGAATATAAATTTGTTGGTTTTCTTACTGCAGCCTTTGCTTACTATGTGCTGAGTCACGTTCTGCACTCACTGGCCACTTTATTAGGAACAGCACCTGATGTGCCACTCATTGTCTATCAATTCTGCGTATTATATGAATGATTGACAGCCCTGTCTCAATGACTTTCATTATGGGTTCAGACTAACGCTGATGATCCAGAGCCTTTAGTGGAATACACTGGTTCAATCACACTGAAGGCTGCAGGTGTGAAAGCACCTCGAATCTCTCTGAATTGTAGCGCCATCTGTTTAGCAAACATGTTATTGTTGTGCAAATAAACTGTTAATTATCTGTTTCCACCTCATATTTTAACTCTGCGAAGCAGCCGTGCTGATCGCTGCCACAACACATTCAGAGGTCAACCAATCAAACGGCTGTTTACCCCGAGCAGGAAAATACGGGGTCGCCGGGGTCGACGTCTTCAGCTCTCAATAAGACCTCAGACCTGCATCCTAATGTACAGCTTTTAGATTCCTGTTTTATGAAATTAAAAAGCAGTGTGTGTTCGCGTTCCTGTGTTCGCGTTGTGTTCTGCGTGTAGTTCTCGGCGGACTCCGTGACGCTAAGCGTTCTGGTCACCGCTGCCATGTCCTATCTGATCTCCGGCTCTCTGTGTGTCTGTTCTGAAGTAAAGAGCATCACCTCTGGTTTTATTCACCGTCGCTAATTAGCCGTCCTTCCTCCAGGTGACGAGTCATCCGGAGCCGGTGTCCCAGTCCATGAGCCTGCAGCAGCCCCCGCAGCCCCAGTACAGCATCCCCGAGCGAGACAAGCAGCTCCTCTTCTCTGACTTCGAAGATCTCAGTGCCTCGTTCCGCAGCCTGTACAAGTCTGTGTTTGAGCAGTCCATAAGTCAGTCGGGTGAGTTTAATTATCATTAATATCGCATGTGATACATGTGCTCACGGACCCCGTTTACCCTGTTCTATTAAAGTTAGACCTTACATTTTAAAAGAAAATAAGATATAAATACAATATTCATATGCAAAATAAAATATATAATATACAACTATATATATACAGTATATATATATATATATATATATATATATATATATATATATATATATATATATATATATATATAAAACATACAATATACATCTATCAATATAATGTGGCAATATACAATTTTATATATATATATATATATATATATATATATATATATATATATATATATATATATACACACAATATACACCTATAAATATATATATATATATAATATACAACTATAAATATATATATATAATATACAATATACAAACTATATATATATATATATATATATATAATATATATATATATATATATATATATATATATATAAGGGGTGCGAATCTCTCAGTGTCTGGCGATTTGATTCTGATTTTTGAGGTCACGATTCGATTCAGAATCGGTATTTGATTCAGAAACGATTTTTCAGTTTAAATGACCGACAAGATGAAACAACAATGTAAACAAATAGAACATTTGGCGTATTTCCAAAGTATTTAATTTTATCCGTCCATTATCTTCCGCTTTATCCTCTATTAGGGTCACCGGGGGGGAAGGGGGGGGAAGGGGGGGGTTCCCCATGCCCATCCAGGGGAGAACGTTTCGGGCGCTGGGCGGACACACCCAGGACAGGACGCCAATCTATCGCTAGGCACACACTCACTCATTCATACAGACACACTCTATATGGGGCAATTTGGAGAACTCAATTGACTTGATCCATGTTTTTGGACTGTGGGACGAAACCGAAGAACCCGGAGGAAACCCACGCAGACACGGGGAGAACATGGAAACTCCACCAGATTGGGATTTAAACCGGGAATCCCTAGCGCTGAGAGGAGAACATGCCAACCACTAAGCCACCGTGCCGCCCCAATTTCATTTCAAATTCTATAAATTCACGGTGAGTGCTGCGGCTCTGACACCGGGGTCACCGGCAGGCCCTCGTGCTTTCAGAACTACGAAGTCAGATTGCATGATGTGTTTAAAACGCTTAACAATATGAGGGCTGCGCACAAAGGCGTCCAGGCCTCCCTCACTTAACCCACTTTCCTCAAATCCAAAGTGTTCCGTGTAAATGGATTTAGAGTGCGGCTCACCTTTAATCTATCATCTCTGTTTTATTAGTTAAAAGTTGTTACTTTTTATGTGGATAAAAGGTAAATCTCTTAGTGAGACAAGCTCGGGCAATTAAAATGTGCAAATAAGCCGGCGTGAGGATTTCACGCCCCGATGCCAGACACCGAGCTAATTCACTGGCTTTGGTAATAGGTAATGAGCTCGCATTATTATTCAGTGGGGATGCTGGCTAATTGCTTTCTGTACTCTCTGTCGCTTGGACAATAGGCTTTCACCGCCGATAAGAGATGCAACCCTGTCACCCCGCCTATGAGTGTTCTCCGGCGATTGCGACGGCGGCGGCCCCGGAGCCCGCTTTAAAAGCACTTGAGTGAAATAGGTTTAGTGTGCCAGCGCGCTGATGGACAGGGGCCTCTTAAACGCAGGCAGGCGGGCACACGCTCCCCTCGCTGCTGGGCGTGCAGGTGCTGACGCGCCAGCGACGCCTCTCTGGAAGCGAGCGCGACTGCGGCGAGGAAGTGAAGTCTGGCCAGATGAAGCCGGGATAGGCCAGAGGGGCTCCGAACGAGCTGAGTCACGGCTTTCTAGTGGTGCAGTTGGTCTCCGCTGCCGTGCAGACGGGGGCTCCTTTTTTAAAACTGGTAATGAATTTGGGTTGGGGGGGGGGGCGGGGGGGTCTCTATCCTACTGATGCAGAACCAAAAAACAAAGATGTCTGATTCAGGTCTGATCTGTGAGGCTTCACTATGGATCATACACTGAGAAACCGTAACCAAAGGTTCTGCGTGCGAGAGCGAGTGTGTGAGAGAGTGTGTGTCTGTGAGAGAGAGCACGAGTGAGAGTGGGCGTGTGTGTCTGTGAGAGAGCAGTGTGTTGTATATCTGTGAAAGTGAAAGAGTGTGTGCGTCTGTTGGAGAGTGTGTGCGTCTGTGAGAAAGTGAGTGTGCGTCTATGAGAGAAACAGTGTTGTATATCTGTGAAAGTGAACGAGTGTGTGCGTCTGTTGGAGTGTGTGTGCGTCTGTGAGAAAGTGAGTGTGTGTCTGTGAGAGAAACAGTGTTGTATATCTGTGAAAGAGTGTGTGCGTCTGTTGGAGAGTGTGTGCGTCTGTGAGAGTGAGTGTACGTCTGTGAGAGAGACAGTGTTGTGTATCTGTGAAAGAGTGTGTGCGTCTGTTAGAGAGTGTGTGCGTCTGTGAGAAAGTGAGTGTGCGTCTGTGAGAGAGACAGTGTGTTGTATATCTGTGAAAGTGAACGAGTGTGTGCGTCTGTTGGAGTGTGTGTGCGTCTGTGAGAAAGTGAGTGTGCGTCTGTGAGAGAGACAGTGTGTTGTATATCTGTGAAAGTGTGTGCGTCTGTTAGAGAGTGTGTGCGTCTATGAGAAAGTGAGTGTGCGTCTGTGAGAGAGACAGTGTGTTGTATATCTGTGAAAGAGTGTGTGCGTCTGCGCGAGTGTGTTTGTGGATCTGTGCAGGGGAGTGTATTTTTGCATCTATGCGAGAGATGTTTGTTCGTCTGTGTGAGAGAGTATGTTTGTGCGCTGTAAATGTGAGTGTGTGTGTCTGAGAGAG
The DNA here is from genome assembly GCA_019802505.1 of Corydoras sp. C115. NCBI lineage: Eukaryota > Metazoa > Chordata > Actinopteri > Siluriformes > Callichthyidae > Corydoras > Corydoras sp. C115. The sequence continues at coordinate 10,742,248 of JAFMOC010000009.1, read as the reverse complement.
AGTGTGTGTTTGTGTGTGTCTGTGGGACAAAGATTGTTTGTGGGACTGCGAGAGTGTATTTTTGCGTCTTTTCGAGAGAGTGTTTGTGCGTCTGTAAATGTGAAAGAGTGTGTGTGTATCATCTGTGAGAGTGTGTGTGTGTGTGTGTGTGTGTGTGTGTGTGTGTGTGTGTGTGTGTGTGTGTGTGTATGTGGGACTTCTAGAGAGTGTTTTTCTGTGAAAATGTTTGTGCGTCTGTAAATGTAAAAGAGTGTGTGCATCTGTGAAAGAGTGAGTGTGTATCTGTGGGACTGCGAGAGTGTGTTTTTGCATCTGTGCGAGAGAGTGTTTGTGCAAGAGAATGTTTGTGCGTCTGTAAATGTTAGTGTGTGTCTGTGGGACTGCAAGAGTGTGTTTTTGCGTCTGTGCAAGAGAGTGTGTTTGTACGTCTGTAAATGTTAGAGTGTGTGTCTGTGGGACTGCGAGAGTGTTAATTTGCGTCTATGCGAGAGAGTGCTTGTCCGTTTGTACGTCTGTGAATGTGAAAGAGTGTGTGTGTCATCTGTGAGAGTGTGTGTATGTGGGACTTCTAGAGTGTTTTTCCATCTGTGCGAGAAAATATGTTTGTGTGTCTGTAAATGTAAAAGAGTGTGTGTGTCTGTGAAAGAGTGAGTGTGTGTGTGTTTGGGACTGCGAGTGTATTTTTGCATCTGTGCAAGAGAATACGTTTGTGTGTCTGTAAATGTAAAAGAGTGTGTGCGTCTGTGAAAGAGTGAGTGTGTGTCTGTGGGACTGCGAGAGTGTGTTTTTGCGTCTATGCGAGAGAGTGTTTGTCTGTGCGAGAGAATTTGTTTGTGCGTCTGTAAATGTCAAAGAGTGTGTCTGTGAAAGAGTGAGTGTGTGTCTGTGGGACTGCGAGTGTATTTTTGTGTCTGTGCAAGAGAGTGTTTGTCTGTGTGAGAGAATATGTTTGTGTGTCTGTAAATGTAAAAGAGTGAGTGTGTGTCTGTGGGACTGCGAAAGTGTGTTTTTGCGTCTGTGCAAGAGAGTGTGTTTGTGCGTCTGTAAATGTTAGAGTGTGTGTCTGTGGGACTGCGAGTGTTAATTTGCGTCTATGCGAGAGAGTGCTTGTCCGTTTGTACGTCTGTAAATGTGAAAGAGTGTGTGTGTCATCTGTGAGAGAGAGTGTGTGTATGTGGGACTTCTAGAGAGTGTTTTTCCATCTGTGCGAGAAAATATGTTTGTGTGTCTGTAAATGTGAAAGAGTGTGAGAGTGTGTGTCTGTGGGACTGCGAGTGTATTTTTGCGTCTGTGCGAGAGAGTGTTTGTCTGTGCGAGAGAATATGTTTGTGCGTCTGTAAATGTAAAAGAGTGTGTGCGTCTGTGAAAGTGTGTGTGTGTATTTGGGACTGCGAATGTATTTTTGCATCTGTGCGAGAGAATATGTTTGTGTGTCTGTAAATGTAAAAGAGTGTGTGTGTCTGAAAGAGTGAGTGTTTGTCTGTGCGAGAGAATATGTTTGTGCGTCTGTAAATGTAAAAGAGTGTGTGCGTCTGTGAAAGTGTGTGAGTGTGTGTGTATATTTGGGACTGCGAATGTATTTTTGCATCTGTGCGAGAGAATATGTTTGTGTGTCTGTAAATGTAAAAGAGTGTGTGTGTCTGAAAGAGTGAGTGTTTGTCTGTGGGACTGCGAGAGTGTATTTTTGCGTCTGTGCAAGAAAGTGTTTGTCTGTGCGAGAAAATATGTTTGTGCGTCTGTAAATGTAAAAGAGTGTGTGCGTCTGTGATAGAGTGTGTGTGTGTGTGTGTGTGTGTTTGGGACTGCGAATGTATTTTTGCATCTGTGCGAGAGATATGTTTGTGTGTCTGTAAATGTAAAAGAGTGTGTGCGTCTGTGAAAGAGAGTGTGTGTGTGTGTGTGTTTGGGACTGCGAATGTATTTTTGCATCTGTGCGAGAGATATGTTTGTGTGTCTGTAAATGTAAAAGAGTGTGTGTGTCTGAAAGAGTGAGTGTGTGTCTGTGGGACTGCGAGAGTGTATTTTTGCGTCTGTGCAAGAGAGTGTGTGTGCGTCTGTAAAAGTGTGTGTGTCTCTATATAAAGTCCCCACGATGTATAAAAACACACCGTGCATGTGTGTGTGTGTGTGTGTGTGTGTGTGTGTGTGTGTGTGTGTGTGCACTGGTGTGTAGCGTTGGTTGTCAGCCACATTGTTTTCTTAAACGTTGGCGTGGGTCCAGGCCGTCCTCTCGCTGCGTTCTTGTCGTTACGCATTCAGATCTGCATGTAAACTGCAGCTGAAACTCGGCGTCCCGGCAGCTCGCCGTTAACCGGCCGGCGAACAGCTGCTCTGCTCTCTAGCGCTCTCTACTGTTCAGTCTGCGCTCGGCGTGCGGCGTGGGGATCCACCCCGGAGGGCTTCATTAGTCGTTTCAGAGACGATTGGCTGAGTGAAATGAGCCCGCTCACAGCTCTGCTGCTCTTTAATATAAACCTGACTTTAATGCAGGACTTGATTACCGCTCCCATTAAAGGTGAAAGCGTGGTTTATGCAGGGAGCCCGTGCGAATGTCTGAAACGCTGTGCTGCCGTTGCAGGTCTGATGGGAATGCCGTCGGAGTCGTCGCAGCAGAGTCACACCTCCTGCTCCTACCAGCACTCCCCCAGCGGTGCCATCAGCACCCACCCCCACACGGCTCAGAACAGCATCACCAACTCGCACCCCAACAGCATCCCCAACAGTGGTGCCCAGGTGCCCCTGTCCCACCCGTCTCACTCCGCCCACAGCTCCCCCCACACGCAGCACCTCTCCCAGCATGGAGCACACCCCCATGCCCAGCATAGTCAACATAGTCAACACCCGCACACGGCACACACCCAACACCAGGCTCACTCTCAACACACTCAGCACAGTCAGCACTCCCAACACTCCCAGCACTCCCAACACTCTCAGCACTCTCAACAGCCCCAGCAGCACCAGCAGCACCAGAACCTTTCCCACCAACCCCATCCAGCCCAGCAACAGATGTCCTGCAACACCGGTAAGACCCACCCCCCCCCCACACACACACAGACCACACAGACACACAGTCCAGATCATAATTATCTGGAACCCGTAGTTCCCCAGTATCTTTTTCCATCCCCTTTTTTTATGAAGTGTTTCTCCCGCGGAACGTCGTGCTGCTTTCTTTAAAGCAATTTGTTTTAGGTCCGTAAATACCCCCCCCCCCCCATTTCAACTTACTGCTGTAATGAAAATAATTCACACGGTATGTACTCTCAGTGCTTAGTTTATAGAGGACACTCATTTATTATTAACCTGGCAACTCCATCTGAGTCTGTTATGGAGGTCTGGCTCCTCCTGCTGGTGATATTACAGAACGTGATTAATATCAGATTAATTTGCTAGTCATGTCAAGCAGCAGTGCTGACATCATAACCACTTTACTTTTGTGAAGGTCCAGTGTTTTTTTTTTTTTTTCAGTCACACATGCAGCCTTTACATTTTATAATACATTTTATTTTAATTTAATAATATAAGGGACGGCGGTACGGTGGCTTAGTGGTTAGCACGTTTGCCTGTCAGCGCTAGGGATTCCCGGTTCGAATCCCCATCTGGGTGGAGTTTCCATGTTCTCCCCGTGTCCGCATGGGTTTCCTCTGGGTTCTCTGGTTTCCTCCCACAGTCCAAAAACATGGATCAAGTCAATTGAGTTCTCCGAATTGCCCCATATAGAGTGTGTCTGTGTGAGTGAGTGTGTGTCCAGCGATGGATTGGCGCCCTGTCCTGGGTGTATCTGCCCAGCGCCCGAGACGTTTTCCCCTGGATGGGCATGGGGAACCCCACCGCGACCCTAATAGAGGATAAAGCGGAAGATAATGAATGAATGAATATAAGGGACTGTACACCCTAAGCCTCATCCATCCATTATCTTCCGCTTTATCCTCTATTAGGGTCGCGGTCACTCTATATGGGGCAATTTGGAGAATTCAATTGACCTTGAGCCATATTTTTGAACTGTGGGAGGAAACCGGAGAACCTGGAGGAAACCTACGCGGATACGGGGAGAACATGGAAACTCCACCCAGATTGGGATGCGAACCGGGAATCCCCAGCGCTGAGAGGAGAACATGCTAACCACTAAGCCACCGTGCCGCCCCCATTGAAATAATATCCATCCATCCATTATCTTCCGCTTTATCCTCTATTACGGTCGCGGGGGGGTTCCCCATGCCCATCCAGGGGAGAACGTTTCGGGCGCAGGGCAGATACACCCAGGAGAGGGTGCCAATCTATCACTGGGCACACACTCACACACACAGACACACTCTATATGGGGCAATTTGGAGAATTCAATTGACCTTATTCCATGTTTTGGACTGTGGGAGGAAACCGGAGAACCCAGAGGAAACCCACACGGACACGGGGAGAACATGGAAACTCCACCCAGATTGGGATTTGAACCGGGAATCCCCAGCGCTGAAAGGAGAACATGCTAACCACTAAGCCACCGTGCCGCCATTATAATAAATTTATATTTAAAATGAAATGTTATTGCAAATGTAATGCAAACATTCCCGCAACCGAATTCCAAATCTTCTTGAAAACCTTTGCAGTAACGTGAAATCTGTAATAGCTGCAAAGTGGGGCAAATTGGAATTGGACGCAGTAATATCTTCAGTTGGTGTTCTAATGCCACGTTTGTCCACATGTACGTTTCAGCCGTTCTGTTTTTAAATATCCGTAAAGCTGTGTACAAGCCCTCT
>JAFMOC010000009.1:10650000-10732500 GCA_019802505.1 Corydoras sp. C115 | reverse complement strand
TTATTGAATGGCCACGGTGGATTTGATGCCTCGCTCCGGAGGCTGATGGGAGAGAGGCTCGTGAAAAGCCCGAAACGTGAGGCAAATAAATAACGCGTGGCAGGCGTGCTGTGTAGCTCGGCGGAATCAGGGGCGTCGTGCCGGGGCATATTTGCTTAATGATGCGTGGCTTCTGAGAGTCTTCTGGATGTTTATACCCTCGGACATTAAACTGCTTGCCGTCTTGCCGTTCGCCGGGGCGGCTTTGCAGGCGGTGTTGTGGGAAGGCTACACTGGAGAACAGTTGGCGTCCTGTAAGGATGTGGACGGAGAATTCGGAACGGAACGTAAAATCCAGGTTGAAAGTGTTTGAAAATCCACCATTGATGCAGTGTGTGTGTGTGTGTGTGTGTGTGTGTGTGTGTGTGTGTGTGTGTGCATTTATCAGACCGTCTATCTAAACAAACTGCTAAATGCGTGCACACACATTATTTCAGCAGTGTTGGCAAAGTAGCTTTATAAATGTAGCTGGCTATGGTTACCCCACAAAACAGTCCCAAAACAATGACTCCACTAAAACGCTCCTGTCGTGTTAACTGGAAAGAGAAAAGAAAAAAGAAAAAAGTGCCTCAGACCAGAAATATGTGTTTAAACATCCGTACACCGTTACATTTCTATTCAAAAGCTGGAATTCTCATACACGGTCGAATATGCCAAAAAACTAAATAAATACAGGTCGCCGTTACGTCGCTTCAGTTCGGGTCGGGGCTCGGCAGCGTTACGTGGGAGTGACGTGAAGCTGAACCTTTCGAGTGCACGAATCTTTTGCCCCGGCGCCTCGTTTCATCCAGCGCGCGTTGTTGAAACGTGGTTCAGGGAGCATGAAGAGTGTTTTCGCAGCGGCTTCGTCATGGGTACCAGCTGTGCGTTTAAAGTTAGCTTCACGTACACGTGCGATTCAGCTCCCCCTTATCCCCGTCCCATCCGCGCAGCACAGAAAAAGCTCCAACCAACATCCCCGCTCATTTTAAAAACCGCACGTACGTTCAGAACGTCGGGCCGAAGCATCCGGATGAAAAACAAGCATCAGACTTAAAAGAAAACCTTCCGGGGGTCCAAATCAGAACATTTTGGCTTTGTTCCGTTTTTTTGGGTTGTGCTTGATGGTTGTAAATGACTGTGCAATATTATTAATTTATTGTTAATGGGTTGTCTATCAATAAGCACAACGTTAAAGGGTAAGAGCTGGGCTAGTCTGAGGATTAGCACAAATAGTTCTAAAAGGCATATGAGGGTTCTTGGCACAGACTTCGTTTGGGAGTATGCACTTTGCGTCGATCAGTATATACAGTGCACTTACAGAAGCAGATCGTTTGTGATGGCGAGCAGCGTGAGAGACGGCGGCCATGCCGTCACGTTAAAATGGATGATTTGGTATTCGTCCTCTCCTCCTCGCGATCGCACCTGGGTTCTAAATTTGGCCGGATGACCGACTAGTTCACGCTTTTGTACCGGGCCCGTCTTCAGTCAGTGTGGTTGCATGTTAGTATTCCAAGTTGTCATTGGTAGACAATCACGTTTTGCATTTCAGTATTACAGAACGGACAGACGGAGAGCCGGCTCGGGTTCAGCAATCACACTCGTTATGTAACGAGTAACGAGTGGGCGATTCTGGCTTATACATATCTGAATGTATGTATTTAAACGAAACAATGGTGTTTAACGAGGCCCACTAGCACTCAGCCTGCAGCCTGAACCCCCACCTCCACCCTCACCGCAGTAATGCCCTGCAGTACCTTCGTCCTGTGCTCGGTTGTAGATGCCACAGTAGAGACCGCACACTGTCATGACCGTAACCAATGACCCCCCCCCCCCCCCCCAGAGGCGTACATTTGGCCACATATGTATCTGAATGCATAGCTACATAGCTCGAGCCAAACTTGCCGTGGGTGCGACGTAAGCCGTGGACGATCGTCTTTTTAGCGGCGTATTTTGGCGACGGTGGAGCGAAAACCTTCATGCTTTTCTTTCACACCAGCAACTGCTTCACGTGGGAATCATTCCCGACGTCCGTCGAGTGAAACTCGCCCTCGTGACGGTTTTCCCCTGAAAGTGCTTTAAGCTGCTTCGACTCGTCATTTGTGCACTTTTTATTTTTTAAAAATAAGCAAACGTTAAAAGCACAAGAGTGGCTGTTTGCATCCAAGTCAGATATGCTGTGAGTAGACATCCCACCTCCACCAAACCTCCACCCACCCCACAGACATCAGACCGATTCTGCACTGGGGATGAGACATTTGTTGTGATTTTAAAACGTTAGGATGAATTAATCGTCAGAGCGTCTCAACATCGTCATGATGACACTCATAATAAAAAATATACGTATTCTGCCGGTAGCCAGAACTTTAACAATGGAACAAATATAAGGGTCCGCTTGTCTGTCCTGACCGTAAAAAAAAGTTTTTAAAGGCTTTAATGCGTCTTTCAGGAACAGAATGTTTTTTCCTTTGATTTTCACAAAATGATTGAATATTTTGTCTTAATATTCAGCAAAAGCCCTGCGTTGTTTTTTATTAAAAACTAAATATTAACAAATAAAATAACAAGCATAAGATGCTGTACATTGTTCCTGTGATTTATAATAATAATAATAATAATAAAAAAAATAAAACATTTTATCTAAAAATGCCTTTTAAGACACTCGAGGACACTGTGCAGCAAAGTTCTGGCACTTTGTTCAAATTCATGAACTCATAATAATAATAATAATGATGATTTCTTAGACGATAATCGTACCATCAGAATCCGTAATTGTCTCTTCTCTATTGACCCTGCTTATTAAAGTGATCCACGCTTTGCTAGAACGTAGAACGTGGGGGTTTTAAGGTGGAACATGACGGATTAGACTAAAAGTGGTTCCCTCTAAGGTTCAACCTTCGCTCGGTGTGTGTCTGCATTCAACTCGTTCTCAAAAAAAAACAAAAAAAGGATAAAAAACATAAATAAAAAAAAAAAAAAAAGACAACAAAAGAAAGAGACTCCCTTCATTTGTGCGAGTGTTTTAGTCGATTTGTGTGGAGGTGCACCTGCCAGAGAGATTATTTTAAACGGGGACTGAATGAGACGCCTGGTTACATTTAAGGGAGAAACTGCCAACGACGTTCTGATCTTCGAGGCCTATTTTATTCCTTGTTGGTGTGGTGTTGTGTGTATTGTAAATATATGTCTTTTCGATTGTTCTTTCTTCTGGGGTGGTTGGGGGGGGGGGGGTCAAGGCAAGGGCTCGGGTTTACCAGCGAGAGGAGAGTGAGAACATACAGAGTATTTTGTTATTGTCCAATTCAAGGTGATACAATATGTATATATCTATATTGTATATATGTGCGTTGGCTTTTTGTGTGACACTACCTTTACCTGTCCTATGGTTCAACATTAAATGTGTTAATGTTTATATATTTTTCTTCTTGTTTTTTGTTTTTTTTTTGGTTTGCTTCGTTGGCCATTGCCTTTTTTTTTATTTTTTTTTTTTTATAATGCACGTTTTTTTTTTTTGTTTTGTTTTTTTTTTTTTTGTTTTGTTTTTTTGTCTCCGCTGTCCGACAAAATGACACAGCTACTCCTTGTATTGGTTTAGTGCTGTAACATAACTCCATGTAAAGTGTCATTAGGATCGTCCGTACAACCCCGACCCCCTCCCCCTGCCCCCCCAGATATGCATGAACGGAATTTAAGGAAATAAAATATGTTAACTTCACTGTGGAATCGTTTGTTAATGAACTTATTTCATCACCTGTCAACAGAATGAAGTCAAACGTTTGGCCACGCCCCCTTCTTCCTCCATTCTCTATATCCTCCACTTACCATATAGATGGACATTGTAGTTCTACAATTACAGACTGTAGTCCATCTGTGTTCTTTGTTGTTGTTAGTCCCCTGTTGGTTCTCTGTTCTCTGTTGTTCAGGAGCATCACAGAACAGGTGTAATTTGGGTGGTGGATTGTTTATTGTCAGTTCTGCAGTGACACTGATGTGGTGAGGGGGTTTTAGTGCAGCAGTGCTGCTGGAGTTTCATTTAAACACCTCAGTGACACTGCTGGGATAGGAATAATGCACCAACCTAATAACCCCTGCTCTGTGGTGGTACTATTGGGGTTCTGACCATTAGAACAGAGTAAAGGGGACGTACACAGTATGTACTGTAGAACACAAACCGATGGACTACAGTCTGGAATTGTAGAACTACAAAGTCCAGCTTTACTGTAAGTGGAACTGAGAACATGGACAAGTGGAACAGAAAGGGGGCGTGGCCAGACTTTTAGCTGGCACTATATGCCTCTTTTTCAGAACATCACATTGAAAGCTGTAAACATTGCCATCCATTAATTAGGAACACTATTATAACCTGTTGTAGCCCATACACCTAAAGTTACAGTAACCCGTTTGGACTTGTCTGGTCATTCTGTGCTGGATTATGGGATGTAAAGCAGTACGTGGTCCTCACAGGTGCATTTTATAACAGATGGATGAGGGTTTCAGCTGTTTCCTCTGGTGATGTGATTCACAGGAAGGAGCCTCTGAATGTACGTAGTTCCCTGAGAACCTCCCTGTGAGGTCATCCTCTGAAAGAAATTCCTGGAACTGTTTGCTTTGAGTCTGTAAATGTGTTTAAATGGGACCGTGGAGTTACACCCTTAATGCTGAACATGGAACTGAGCATGACTCGTATCTGGAGGTCACTTTCCCAAAAGTGATTTGAGTAAAGGTTCCTTAAATACACCCTCTGACCTCATTACTGCTCTTGTGCTTAAATAGAACATACAGATCTGGTCCATCCATTTTTTAAGAAACCTTGTGGTTGTTCTGTCCACAGCAGATAACCAATGCAGTTCTTTCGACCCATAAAATAAAATGTAAAGCAAAATAATGTGTGTGTGGATCTATATCATACACAGTACACCCATCCATCCATTATCTCCCGCTTTATCCTCTATTAGGGTCGCGGTGGGGTTCCCCATGTCCATCCAGGGGAGAACGTCTCGGGCGCTGGGCAGATAGACCCAGGACAGGGCGCCAATCCATCGCTGGGCACACACACACACACTCTATATGGGGCAATTTTGAGAATTAAATTGACTAGATCCATATTTTTGGACTGTGGGAGGAAACCGGAGAACCCGGAGGAAACCCACGCAGACACGGGGAGAACATGGAAACTCCCAGATGGGGATTCGAACCGGGAATCCCTAACGCTGATAGGAGAACATGCTAACCACTAAGCCACTGTGCCACCCATACACAGTACAGTAAAACGGTTTGGACACGCCCCCTTTCTGCTTCACTAACTGTCCATGTTCTCAGTTCCACTTACAGTAAAGATGGACTTTGTAGTTCTCCAATTGCAGACTGTAGTCCATCTGTTTGTCTTCTACAGTACATACTGTGTACGTCCCCTTTACTCTGTTCTAATGGTCAGAACCACAGAGCAGGGGTTATTAGGTTGGTGCATTATTCCTATCCCAGCAGTGTCACTGAGGTGTTTAAATGAAACTCCAGCAGCACTGCTGCACTAAAACCCCCTCACCACATCAGTGTCACTGCAGAACTGACAATAAACAATCCACCACCCAAATTACACCTGTTCTGTGATGCTCCTGACCAACAGAGAACAGAGAACCAACAGGGGACTAACAACAACAAAGAACACAGATGGACTACAGTCTGGAATTGTAGAACTACAAAGTCCATCTATATGATCAGTGGAGGAAACAATGGAGCTATAAGGGGGCGTGCCTAAACTTTTGACTGGTACTAAATATCTGTGAAGACGCAGGTTGCCAGTGCTTTAGAGAGCACACACACACACACACACACACACACACACACACACACACACACAGTGGAACACAGAGATCAAACAAATGTTATTCTACTAAACAACATTTATGCCGCACTAGTGATGACGTAATTTAACAGTTATATAGTTTCTAAGCTTTGGCAGAAAATGAACGCCAAAAGAAGACTTCATACTGCAAGCAATAATGCCCTCTAACGGCTATTGAGTGCAATTACACAAAACTGAATCCTTTCCACTTGCCTGAAAGGTGCAGGTTTCATGTAGCTGGTGTTATTTCTGCTGTAAAATCAACTTGATTCATGTCTAGCTTTTTAATTAGATCATTGAGGGTTTCATTCAGATTTCAGAAAAAACTTTCAAGCATCACTAATAGGGCACAAAAAAACAACATAGGGGCAATTTAGATTAGCCAATTCACCTTGAATCGATGCTCCAACCACAAACGAGATCTACTTGATCTAAGTAAATAATAATAATAATAATAATAATAATAATAAATTTTATTTGTAGTGCACTTTACATTTGATCACAAATCTCAAAGTGCTACATGATGAAAGCAAATAACAGTTAAGAATGGTAAGTTCTTCTAAAAAGCAGATAGCAACACTATAAAAGCAACAATCAATTAAGAATGGTAAGTTCTTCTGAAAATAAACGTTTTAAGTCCGTTTTTAAAACTTTCTATTTCCTGAGGAGCTCTCAGCTGGTCAGGTAGAGCATTCCACAAGCGTGGTGCGGCAGTACAAAAGGCTCTATCACCCATGGTGCTGAGCTTAGTTCTGGGGAGGAGGAAGCGATCGTGATGATGTTTGCCGGGTAAGAAGTTCTTTCAGATATGAAGGTGCATTTCCATGTATGCACTGGTAAGCAAGAAGGGAGACCTTGTATTCAATTCTGACAGAAACAGGAAGCCAATGAAGTGAGTGAAGAACAGGTGTAATTTGCTCATGTTTCCGTACTCTCATCAAGATTCGAGCAGCGCTGTTCTGAATATACTGCAGTCTCTGAAGGCTCTTTTTTGGGAGCCCTGTCCTGGGTCTATCTGCCCAGCGCCTGAGATGTTCTCCCCTGGATGGGCATGGGGAACCCCACCACGACCCTAATAGAGAGTAAAGCGGGAGATAATGAATGAATGAATGAATGAATATATATTTTCTCTCACAGTGTAAACACATGGATTCAAAGAAAATCCTCTGCTCTAAATTGTCTTTATATTCTGTGAGAGCGTGTCTGCCCAGCGATAGATTGGCACCCTTTCCTGGGTGTAACTGTCCGAAGTCTGAAATTCCCGGTTTGAATCCCAAACTGGTGGAGTTTCCATGTTCTCCCCGTGTCCACGTGGGATTCCTCCGGGTTCTCCGGTTTCCTCCCACAGTCCAAAACCATATATCGAGGTCAATGCTCCAAATTGCCCCATATAGAGTGTGACTGTGTGAGTGAGTGTGTGCCCAGTGATAGATTGGCGCCCTGTCCTGGGTGTATCTGCCCAGCGCCCGAAACGTTCTCCCCTGGATGGGCATGGGGAACCCCACCCTAGTAGAGGATACAGCAGAATACAATGGATGGATGAATACCATGTAAGGCAAGTGGCAGTTTAGTGTCTGTGTTCATGCTCTGTACAGGTCTATTAAAAATACTATTTATTAATAAAAACACTTGTTTTATACAGTTTAGTGAAAGGAGTTGTATTAATTAATTAATTAAATGATTATGAAATTCATTCATTATCTTCCGCTTTATCCTCTATTAGGGTCCCATGCCCATCCAGGGGAGAACGTTTCGGGCGCTGGGCAGATACACCCAGGACAAGGGGCAATCTATAACTGGACACACACTCACTCACACAGACACACTATATGGGGCAATTTGAAGAACTCAATTGACTTGATCCATGTTTTTGGACTGTGGGAGGAAACTGGAGAACCCGGAGGAAACCCACGCGGACAAGGGGAGAACATGGAAACTCCACCCAGATGGGGATTCGAACCGGGAATCCCTAGCGCTGAGAGGAGAACATGCTAACCACTAAGCCACCGTGCCGCCATGATTATGAAATATTTCATTAAATAACAGTGAGGTTACAGTTTCAGGACACTGTGTTCGAGAACTGGTTACCAAAAAAATGTCTTTCAAATGTTTATAGGTATTAAAAATCAATAATATATCGATAATACTCGGTAATTCCTGCGGAGTCAGGCCGCATGTTCGTCCTGTTTGTCTGGAGCTGATGGCCCGAGCTGATGCTGCCGCCCGGCCGAACACTGCGCCCCCTTCCGCCATCTTCCTGGTGCCGGTGCCGCCGGTGGGACCCGGAGCGACAGGTAGAGAGCAGCTCACCGCCCTGACGGCGCCATCTCCCCCGCGGCTCTGGAAGCCGGCAGCGGGGCTCTGGAAGTCTGAAGCGGGGTTCTGGAAGCCGGCAGCGGGGCTCTGGAAGTCTGAAGCGGGGCTCTGGAAGCCGGCAGCGAGGTTCTGGAAGCCGCCAGTGGGGTTCTGGAAGCCGCCAGCGGGGTTCTGGAAGCCGGCAGCGGGGTTCTGGAAGCCGGCAGCGGGGTTCTGGAAGTCTGAAGCGGGGTTCTGGAGGTCTGCAGCGGGCAGTCGGCCTTCAAACGCGGACACCTTGCAGCATCCCGCCGGCGGCGTTTAAAACCGAACCACAACAAGAAACACGTGCGTTCCGCCTCAGGTTTCACCAAAACCTTTATTTTTTTAATCTTCATGCTTCAGCATCGAGACGTAAAGTAAAGACTTTAACTTTAAACGACGTTCATTTCTCTAAAAACTACGTTTGGGAGACGCGTTCACTTCACTTCACTTCACGTTGCACACCGGCATTCGAGAAGCATTTATTAAATAAATCAGTAAAACGCGGTTTAAAGAACTTCATAATGTTTTTTTTAGGAAACCCAGAAGGTTGGAGTGGTTTTATTGGCGTGTTTGAGTTGTTTTTTGGGGAATGGCCGCGGTGCTTGTGTCCTGTCTGTCAGGTAAACTGTGCACACACTCATTTACACAGACACACTCTATATGGGGCAAATTGGAGGATTCAATTTACCTTGAATCCATCCATGTTTTTGGACTGTGGGAGAAGACCGGAGAACATGGAAACTCCACCCAGATTGGGATTCGAACAGGGATTCTCTAGATCTGAGAGGAGAACAAGCCAACCACTAAGCCACCATGCCACACCACTTTACTATCCATTCATTTAAATTACATTACATTTGGTCATTTATTGGACACTTTTATCCAAAGCGACTCAAAAAGTGAGCACAGGGTTAATCACAACATCCCTGCAGCAATGAGGGTTAAGGTTCTTACTCAAGGACCCACATTGGTAACTTCAGTGGACCTGGGATTTGAACCCCCAACCTTCAGATTGATAACCCAACACCCTAACGACTGAGCTACCGCTCTCTCATCATTCATTCATTCATTATCTTCCGCTTTATCCTCTATTAGGGTTGAGGGGGTGGGGAGGGGGTTCTCCATGCCCATCCAGGGGAGAATGTTTCAGGCGCTGGGCAGATACACCCAGGACAGGGTGCCAATATATTACTGAACACACACACACACACATCTATATGGGGCAATTTGGAGGATTCAGTTTACCTTGATCCATGTTTTTGGACTGTGGGAGGAAACCGGAGAACCTGGAGGAAACCCACTGGGGGAGAACATGGAAACTCCACCGAGATTGGGATTCGAACCGGGAATCCCTAGTGCTGAGAGGAGAACATGCTAACCACTGAGCCACCGTTTCGCCCCGCTTTAATATTATTAATTATAAAACTGTATTAATTAAGTGAGACGCTTTTGGTCATTAAACTGTTTTAATGACCTTCTTGATCTTCCGCTCCGGAGCACACCGCCCTGACGGCGCCATCTCCCCCATTTTGTTCTGATTTTCTGACCTACTTAATCTAAACAGAACAGGTTTTGGTTTTGTAGCCCAGTCCATTGCTTATGGGGCAAAAGGCTGGGTAACATCCCCAACTGCTTACCAGCCTATCACAGTGCAGACACTCAATTAATGAGATCTGACTCGAATTTCGGGCGTCACGGTGGCTTAGTGGTTAGCATGTTCTCCTCTCAGCACTAGGGATTCCCGGTTCAAATCCCGATCTGGGTGGAGTTTCCATGTTCTCCTCATGTCCGTGTGGGTTTCCTCCGGGTTCTCTGGTTTCTCCGGTGAATATGATTTTTCTTGAATTTTTCTTAAGGAGTTAATTACCAAGGCAAATATTTAGTTTCATTTGTTTTTTGTTTTGTTTTTTTATGTACCTTTTGAAACTGAAAGGACACAGTTGTTTTAGGAGAAATTTATAGAAGAAATACAGTGGGTTGCAAAAGTATTCATACCCCTTGAACTTTTCCATATTTTGTCACATTACAACCACAAACATAAATATATTTCACTGGAATTTAATGTGAAAGACCAACACAAAGTGGTATACAATTGTGAAGTGGAAGGAAAATTATACATGAATCAACATTTTTTTTACAAATAAAAAACTGAAAAGTGCGACGTGCAAAAGTATTCAGCCCCCCTGAGTCAATACTTTGTGGAGCCACCTTTTGCTGCAATTACAGCTGCAAGTCTTTTAGGGTATGTCTCCACCAGCTTTGCACATCTAGTGACTGAAATTCTTGCCCATTCCTCCTTGCAAAACAGCTCAAGCTCAGTCAGATTGGATGGAGAGCGTTTGTGAACAGCAGTTTTGAGATCTTGCCACAAATTCTCAATTGGGTTTAGGTCTGGACTTTGACTGGGCCATTCTAACACATGAATATTCTTTTTTTTAAACCACTCCATTGTAGCTCTGGCTTTATGTTTAGGGTCGTTGTCCTGCTGGAAGGTGAACCTCCGCCCCAGTCTCAAATCTTTTGCTGACTCCAACAGGTTTTCTTCCAAGATTGCCCTGTATTTGGCTCCATCCATCTTCCCATCAACTTTGACCAACTTCCCGGTCCCTGCTGAAGAGAAGCACCCCCAGAGCATGATGCTGCCACCACCATATTTGACAGTGGGGATGGTGTTTTTCAGAGTGATGTGCAGTGTTATTTCTCCGCCACACATAGCGTTTTGCATTGTGGCCAAAAAGTTCAATTTTGGTCTCGTCTGACCAAAGCACCTTCTTCCACATGTTTGCTGTGTCCTCAACATGGCTTCTGGCAAACTGCAAACGGGACTTCTTATGGTTTTATTTTAACAATGGCTTTCTCCTTGCCACTCTTCCATAAAGACCACATTTGTGTAGTGCACGACTAATTGTTGTCCTGTGGACAGTTTCCCCCACCTGAGCTGTGGCTCTCTGCATTTCATCCAGAGTCACCATGGGCCTCTTGGCTGCCTCTCTGATCAGTGATCTCCTTGTTCGGCCTGTAAGTTTAGGTGGACGGCCTTGTCTTGGCAGGTTTACTGTGGTGCCATACTCTTTCCATTTCCGGATGATGGATTGAACAGTGCTCCGTGAGATGTTCAAAGCTTTGGAAATCTTTTTATAACCTAAGCCTGCTTTAAACTTCTCCAAAACCATATTCCTAACCTGTCTGGTGTGTTCTTTGGACTTCATGATGCTGTTTGCTCCCCAATATTCTCTTAACCAACATCTGAGGCCGTCACGGAGCAGCTGTATTTGTACTGAGATTAGATTACACACAGGTGGACCCTTTTGAGTCATTAGCACTCATCAGGCAACTTCTGAATGCAATTGGTTGCACTCAGGGAAAAGGGGGCTGAATACTTTTGCACGTCGCACTTTTCAGTTTTTTATTTGTAAAAAAAATGTTGATTCATGTATAATTTTCCTTCCACTTCACAATTGTATACCACTTTGTGTTGGTCTTTCACATTAAATTCCAGTGAAATATATTTATGTTTGTGGTTGTAATGTGACAAAATATGGAAAAGTTCAAGGGGTATGAATACTTTTGCAACCCACTGTATAGAACCGTTCTCACTTTTCTTTTATATGTTTATATTATAAAATATATCATTTATATATTTCTATTTATTTTTTATATTTAACAAATGTTTAAATTCTCCATCGCTTTTTCAACTCCCTTTTATCTCCAATGCTACAGGGAACTGCTTACATCATAACCTGGTCTGCAGCCAGGTGACAGACGGTGTACAATGACTAGGGTCTCCCTGGGTAATAGATGTTGTGACTGGATTGTACCTCCAGTGATGAGCAGCATCTGTTGCCTGTCAAGCTCTCTGCTTTTGTTCATTAAGCAGGAAAGCCACTAATCTCACTGCTCACTCCAATGCATTTCGGAAACTTCCTCTTCTGAGATTTTTAATATATTTTTATATTTCATATTTAGATTGTTTATATTTTATGGTTAAAATTTCAATTTTGAGGCGGCACGTTGGCTTAGTGGTTAGCACGTTCGCCTCTCGAATTCCCGGTTTGAATCCCCATCTGGGTGGAGTTTCCATGTTCTCCCCGTGTCTGCGTGGGTTTCCTCCGGGTTCTCCGGTTTCCTCCCACAGTCCAAAAACATGGATCAAGTCAATTGAATTCTCAAAATTGCCCCATATAGAGTGTGTCTGTGTGAGTGAGTGTGTGCCCAGCGATGGATTGGCGCCCTGTCCTGGGTGTATCTGCCCAGCGCCCGAAACGTTTTCCCCTGGATGGGCATGGGGAACCCCCCCACGACCCTAATAGAGGATAAAGCGGAAGATGATGGATGGATGGAATTTCAATTTTGATGTATTTTTCGAATATGTTGTACACCTTGTTTAAGGTGATGACAACAATCTAACTATGTTAAACTTACATTGAGTATTAAGTTTTTAATAAAGCGAGAATTGCTTTTATAAAACTATCACAAACAAATTGTTAATTATTAATTATTATTAATAATTATTAATTATCTGGTCTTCCGTTACTTAATCTGGTCCGGGTTTTGAAGAGAACACTGACGCTGAGTAAGAGGTTTCTAGTTGCTCTAACAATAAAAAAACAAAAAAAAGACATCTAGTGGGCAAAATACAGAACACAATTTATATACAATGGCCACAACAGGTTTAGTGCAGATCAGGAATGGACTCACTGTTTGTATTAATCTGTATTTAATGATTTAAAGTAATGTAAATTGTAATTCATGCATTGATACGAAAGTGAAGGTGTTAATTATAGTCAATGACGTCATGGCTCTGCCAATCAGATTTGTCTCTTTGTACATTTAAGTCTAATTGTTTTTTGTTTCTTTATTATTAAGTTGGTCATGGCAGGATCAGGTGGAGCATACGAAAGCTTGCATGACATTCCAGCCCATGTGTGGAAAGGCCTTCCAGAGGGCATGACACTGGGCCCATCAGCTGTAAATCTGAACCGTATCGGTAAGACGTATGTCATGGGGCAATTTAAAAAGATTATTAAAATAAACATGATATAATGAAATACAGAGAGAGAGAAAACTTAGCCACGGAAGTCACGTTACAACCTAAACATGAAGTTTGGAACTAAATTCATGTTTAAAAAAATGCAGTATACATAAAATGAGGCATTTTTAAATATGTCCTCACATAATAATGACATTTATATTTTGTATTCAACAGGTGTTTGGGCAGCAAGTCCAATCCCTAAGGGCAGGAGGTTTGGTCCATTTGTTGGAGAGAGGAAAAAGAGGTCTCAGGTGTCCAGCAATGTTTATATGTGGGAGGTGGGTCTGTGATCATTTTAGGGACATGCAAAACCTCAATATACAGTCTTACAAATGTAGTCAGTATACAGTAAAAGAAATATACAGTGGATCCGCTGAGTTAATCACATGTTTACCTGACTTGCACAAATCTAATTGACTCTGTTAAGTGTTTCCGTTGCTAAGTAACAGTAAAATTAACGCTTTAATTTTTGCTCCATCATGGAACCAAAAAAAGTTTCAAAAACAGTTAGCTGGTGAGACAGTCTTTAATATTCATTCATTCATTATCTTCCGCTTTATCCTATATTAGGATCGCGGTGGGGTTCCCCATGCCCATCCAGGGGAGAAAGTTTCGGGCGCTGGGCAGATAGACCCAGGACAGGACGCCAATCTATCACTGGGCACACTAACACAAACACGCACGCATACACACTCTATATGGGGCAATTTGGAGAACTCAATTGACTTGTTCCATGTTTTTGGACTGTGGGAGGAAAACGGGGAACCCGGAGGAAACCCACGCAGACACGGGGAGAACATGGAAACTCCACCCAGATGGGGATTCGAACCGAGAATCCCAAGTGCTGAGAGGAGAACATGCTAACCACTAAGCCACCGTGCCACCGTCTTTAATATTTATTTTTATAAAATAATTTAAAATACCATGTATATAATTTCTTTGGTATGTCTTTTGTTTGTGGACAGACTATCAATGAAAACAAAGGCTCCCCTCTCTCTCACTATATATATATATTTGTATTTATTCAGTATTTTATTCAGACACTTTTATCCAAATGTCAGCGATCAAGCTAATTAAAGCAACAGTGTGTATTTGTATGAAACAATGAAACACACACATACAGACACACACACATTCACCATATTTATAGGAAGAGTAAAGCTTTAATTTAGTTTGATTTAATTAATATTGTAGAAAGGGAGATGATTAGAAGAGCACTTGTTTGTTTTACTGAATTCATCACACTATCTTCGATCCACTGCTTTATAACTGCTTTTTTTTAAGGTGTACTTCCCAACCAGAGGATGGATGTGTGTGGATGCTACAGACCCTATGAAGGGGAACTGGTTGAGATATGTAAACTGGGCGTGTTCAGCTCAAGAGCAAAATCTGTTCCCGCTGGAAATCAACAAAGCCATTTACTACAAAGTGTTAAAGGTAGGAGATGTTTTAAATATATTAACATTAACACAATGTTAACCAAATACTGGACCTGTAGAGCAGTAATACTACACTGCATGACTAAATGTATTTGCACACCATGTTTTATTGATGTTTGAGCTCAGTCCCTCGGGTCTATAGAGGTTTAATGTCATTACTATTGTATATATTGACTTCCAGTTGGTTTGTGTGAAAAAAAGAGTGATCTATAAACACACATGACAAATGTTTGCATGGAGGAACATTATTCAGACCTTAACCCTTATTTGCATGTTTTTAATTAAGTACAACCATCATTTTTAACCAGTCCAGGAAACTGTGGTTACCAGGTGGGGCAATGTTTTATTAGATCTGACTGTGCAGTAGATACATAATTATGTAGCTGGATAGTTTTAGCATATCACATACAGTACAAGTCAAAAGTTTGAACACACGTTCTTCTTGCTCCATTGTTTATGTCCTCCACTTATCATGTAGATGGACTCTTGTAGATCTACAATTACAGACTGTAGTCCATCTGTGTTCTTTGTTGTTGTTAGTCCCCTGTTGGTTCTCTGTTGGTCAGGAGCATCACAGAACAGGTCTAATTTGGGTGGTGGATTGTTTCAGTTCTGCAGTGACAATGTTGTGGTGAGGGGGTTTTAGTGCAGCAGTGCTGCTGGAGTTTCATTTAAACACCTCAGTGACACTGCTGGGATAGGAATAATGCACCAACCCAATAACCCATGCTCTGTGGTGGTACTATTGGGGTTCTAACCATTAGAACAGAGTAAAGGGGACGTACACAGTATGTACTGTAGAACACAAACAGATGGACTACAGTCTGGAATTGGAGAACTACAAAGTCCATCTATTACAAAGTACAGTACCTAGGGAGCTGGGGTTAGGTTCCTGGTTAGTGCAAGAGCATTTCAGCCATAGTAGTTGGTGGGACCAGCTGGTTCCCTAAACACAAGCCTACGACTCCCCCAATTTGTGCCATTTCAGACAGTAGAATGAGAATAAAAATGTTATAAAGTAACAGTTCTCATACGTTGCATACATTTTTGGCACAAATTAAGTGAAATTCAAGGATTCAAATTGTCACATCACCTCGTACAGGTGAGTGAAAAGCTTATGTGCAATTACCCACAACTGTGCAATAAAAGCAATATTTACAGGAATCAAAGAAAATATACAATGAAATTAAAATATAAGAAAGGTATAGAATGAAATAAAATGGAATCAGAGAGGGTGTATGGAAAAGTCTGTGGGTGCTGTGAAAGTGAAGGTGCAAGGTGCAGTGTTTATATAAGATGGCAGTGGTTCGAGTTTGGGCAGTACACAGAGTTTGGCCGTTCCACAGTCTGGTTGCCTGGGTGTAAAAAATAACGTAGAATAAAATTCCTTACAGGGCGGCACGGTGGCTTAGCGGTTTAGCATGTTCTCCTCTCAGCGATGGGGATTCCCGGTTCGAATCGCAATCTGGGTGGAGTTTCCATGTTCTCCCCGTGTCCACGTGGGCTTCCTCCGGGTTCTCCGGGTTTCCTCCCACAGTCCAGAAACATGATTCACGTCAATTGAGTTCTCCAAATTGCCCCATATAGAGTGAGTGTGTGTCCAGTGATAGGTTGGCGCCCTGTCCTGGATGTATCTGCCCAGCGCCCGAAACGTTCTCCCCTGGATGGGCATGGGACACCCCCCCCCCCTCCCCCGCGCGACCCTAATAGAGGAAAATTCCTTACATTTGCTTAACCTGCAATACCTCTCATATGTCTAAATTAAGTGTTTCTTTATAGTTTTAGGTTTTTCACAGCTTTGTTTTCTTTTTCTAATCACATCTGTCTGTATGTAATGCAGATGTTGTTGATTTAATCAGGAGCTGCTGTTTTGTCAGTATGTTAATGAGCAGACACCTGGAAAAAGGTCAAAACGACAGTGGAAAGTTTGTTTGCGTTCGAGCGGCTGTGCGGGTGTTTTTTGGGTGTTTGTTCGGGTGTTTTTGGGTGTTTGTTCGGGTGTTTGAAGCCGCAGTGAGTGCACTTCAGCTTCGCTGTAAGAAGAAGTTAACTGAGGCAGACGCCTGACAGTCCGTTTAGGCCCTCACACTGTTTCCTTTCACTAAGCAATAAACTCTCTTTCCATTGGTCCTCTTCGCCAACGTCGCCGCCGCGCAGCCAATCGCGCCGGGCGAAGAACTGCTCGTGTGGTACAATGGGGAAGACAATCCGGAGATAGCTGCTGCATTAGAGGAAGAACGGAGCAGCAAGTTTACACCGAGCCGCGCGGCGCCATCGACACGAGGTAAACACGAGCTAAACACGAGATAAACACGCGGTAAACGCGAGATAAACACGGCGGCGGGGCGAGGCGGGGATCGACGGCGCGGTCGGACCGACGGCCGCCTCAGGAATGCGGCGTGGTCCCGTCTCACAGCCCGCGGTCGGCGGCGGCTAACTCTGCAGCTCCGATCCAGCCTGCGGGCTGCTGCGGCTCCGGCTCCGGCGGCGTTCCAACGTTATAACGTCCTTATGACGCCTCAGCCGCCTCTAAAGGCCGTCGGTCGCGCGCTGAGTTCCGAACTTGTCAAACGCGGTGACCTTCCTCCGAATGTTTGCATCACGCTCTTTAAATATAGTTCTTTAGAATTCCCACGTTTGGATGGAGGTCGCCCCCTCCTCCGAGTCTGTGATTCGGTCTGTGATTCAGTCTGTGTGAGTCGTTCTATCAGTCAGTCACTGAGTCGGTAAGTGATTCAGTCTGTGTGAGTTGTTCCAGCAGTTGGTAAGTGAGTCGGTCTGTGATTCAGTCTGTGTGAGTTGTTCTATCAGTTGGTAAGTGATTCGGTCTGTGATTCAGTCTGTGCGAGTTGTTCTATCAGTTGGTAAGTGAGTCGGTCTGTGATTCAGTCTGTGTGAGTTGTTCTATCAGTTGGTAAGTGAGTCGGTCTGTGATTCAGTCTGTGCGAGTTGTTCCAGCAGTTGGTAAGTGAGTCGGTCTGTGATTCAGTCTGTGTGAGTTGTTCTATCAGTTGGTAAGTGATTCGGTCTGTGATTCAGTCTGTGTGAGTTGTTCCAGCAGTTGGTAAGTGAGTCGGTCTGTGATTCAGTCTGTGCGAGTTGTTCTATCAGTTGGTAAGTGAGTCGGTCTGTGATTCAGTCTGTGTGAGTTGTTCTATCAGTTGGTAAGTGAGTCGGTCTGTGATTCAGTCTGTGTGAGTCGTTCTATCAGTCAGTCACTGAGTCGGTCTGTGATTCAGTCTGTGTGAGTTGTTCCAGCAGTTGGTAAGTGAGTCGGTCTGTGATTCAGTCTGTGTGAGTTGTTCCAGCAGTTGGTAAGTGAGTCGGTCTGTGATTCAGTCTGTGCGAGTTGTTCTATCAGTTGGTAAGTGAGTCGGTCTGTGATTCAGTCTGTGTGAGTTGTTCTATCAGTTGGTAAGTGAGTTGGTCTGTGATTCAGTCTGTGTGAGTTGTTCTATCAGTTGGTAAGTGAGTCGGTAAGTGATTCAGTCTGTGCGAGTTGTTCTATCAGTTGGTAAGTGATTCGGTCTGTGATTCAGTCTGTGCGAGTTGTTCTATCAGTTGGTAAGTGAGTCGGTTTGTGATTCAGTCTGTGTGAGTTGTTCTATCAGTTGGTAAGTGAGTCGGTCTGTGATTCAGTCTGTGTGAGTTGTTCTATCAGTTGGTAAGTGATTCGGTCTGCGAGTCGGTCTGTGATTCAGTCTGTGTGAGTTGTTCTATCAGTTGGTAAGTGATTCGGTCTGTGAGTCGGTCTGTGATTCAGTCTGTGTGAGTTGTTCTATCAGTTGGTAAGTGATTCGGTCTGTGCGAGTTGTTCCATCGGTTGGTAAGTGATTTTTGAGTGTGAGTTGGTCTATCAGTGAGTTGGTCTATCAGTCGGTAAGTGATTTAGTATGAGTTGGTCTATCAGTCGGTAAGTGATTCGGTCTATCAGTTGGTCAGTACTTCGTTCTGTGAGTCAGTTTATCAGTTGGTCTGTGATTCGCTCTATAAGTCAGTCTGTCTGGTCAGTCGGTCTGTGAGTAGGTCTATCAGTCGTTCTGTGAATCGGTTTGGCTGTTGGTCTGTCAGTTGTTCTGTCTGTCTCTCGGTCTGTGAGTAGGTCAGTCTGTCTATCTGTGGGTCTATGAGTCGGTCGGTCTGTCATTCTGTCAGTCGCTCTGTCTGTCATTCTGTCAGTCGCTCTGTCAGTTGAGTCGCGGTGCAGCTGAGTGTTTCTGAATGTCTGCTCATCGCAGCTCTGAACCGTACGCTGTTGAACCAGCGGACCTCGTCTTTAACGCAGATCTGAGTTTTAACGTCGGGACGCGTGTTTCGATCCCTGTAATTGTCTCAGCAGGTCCGATAACGTTTTCACGTCCGACACCCGGGACCGGTCGCTGCTCTGTTCACGCGCTGCCCGCGTCCCGGTGAACGTGGGTTTCCTCCCGCGTCTCGCAGTTTCACTCGAACGGCGCTCCTCACTCTGAGCCGGATTTAAGACGAAACTCTCAGCTTAAGAGTTGTTCACGATCAGGTGAGGTGTGAAAACAAAATGGGCGACCCAGGAGAACGTGTGTGTGTGTGTGTGTGTGGGCTTTCTTGGTTGTGCGTTTGTACTTTTGTAGTTTCAAGTCAAAGTGAAAGGACTGCCTTGTTTTTAAAAACCGAGTGTGAAGTAGTTTATGTTTGCTACTGACATGAGTTTTTCAATGACACACCTTTAAATTGCACATCCGGTTGTCTTGGCAAATCGATAAATTAGATTTTTGAAGAGACTATCATGAAATTTATGTTGTGTGTGTGTGTATACTTTTCAACCTACAAAATTGTCCCAAAACTTGTAAACTTCTCATTTTATTATATTGATAAGTTATTCCTACTAGGCTTGTGGGGTGGGATTGGGGGAGAGTGTTTCAGTCACTGGGCAGATAGCCATCGCTGGGCACCCTGACTACCACAGACACAATCTATATAGGGGCAATTTAGTGCAGTCAATTCACCCTGAATCCATATTTTTGGGCTGTGGGAGAAACCAGCTGAAACCCACATGGACACGGGGTTGAAACTCCACCCAGATCGAGATACGAACCCAAATTCCCAGTGCTTAGAGTCGAAGGTGCTAACCATTACACCACCGTGTCACCCTCTTGTAAACTTTTCTTTAAGTAGAATTTGGCAAACAAGCTTTAATGAATAATTTGGTCATCGACTCTGCAGACATTTGAAGGGGATATTGCATCATGCATTATTTTAGTTCATGAACAGTGCGGTAATTGCTTGTAAATTGCCCCCAGCAAACCCGTCCTTATATATAAAGCAACATTCTGTAATAGCTGCCATTTTGATGCTGACATTTGGAATCCTACAGTCGCAATGTTCTAAACTAGAACACAGGCTTAGAACACGATAAAGCGATATTTAAATTAGTATAGTTTCCTTCAGAACGCACTCTGTACACTCTGTACAATGTAGAGAAGTACAATGTGGCAGCAGAGGCTGAAAGACGATGATGCATTAACCTCCCGAAAAACCAACAAGACAGATGCAGGAGTTGAACTTTAGCACCCAGGTTTAGTGCGCGCACACACACACACACACACACACACACACACACACATTCACGGAGCTGTGTGCAGGAGCTGATCGGAGTCTTAGGGTTTGGAATACCACTGAAGGTCAGCATTGTAATATATATGTTAACATTTTAATTAATTTCTTTTGCATAGGAAGGAGGTCTGATCCACGGTGCACAAAGCTGGATGATGATTTGTAAAGTCCTCACCTCAAGCTTACTAAAGATGAGTTTAAGACGAGTCTTTTTAAGACCGATGTGGATTTGGTTTAATTAGGAGTTTAACAGAATCAGCAGCTGTGTCCCAACAGCAGTGTTTACAAACCGTACGGTCATGGGGCATTTTTACCAGCTTTAATTTGCATATCAGCATGTCGAGAGGATGTAGGAGGAAACCGGGGCACTCGGACTAAACCCTGCTCATGCACCGGGAGAATCTTTATTCACCCAAACCGTGAATCGAACCCCAGGACCTTGTTGCAACGAGATTAAAGTGCCACCCAAAAACATGGAAAGCCTTTATAAAATAGGAAAGCTGCAACATAGCATAAGTATAACTAAAATATTATTATATTTTAAATATTAATTGTACTGGCGGCGGCACGGTGGCTTAGTGGTTAGCACGTTCGCCTCTCAGCGCTAGGGATTCCCGGTTCGAATCCCCATCTGGGTGGAGTTTCCATGTTCTCCCCGTGTCTGCGTGGGTTTCCTCCGGGTTCTCCGGTTTCCTCCCACAGTCCAAAAACATGGATCAAGTCAATTGAATTCTCAAAATTGCCCCATATAGAGTGTGTCTGTGTGAGTGAGTGTGTGCCCAGTGATGGATTGGCGCCCTGTCCTGGGTGTATCTGCCCAGCGCCCGAGACGTTCTCCCCTGGATGGGCATGGGGAACCCCACCGCGACCCTAATAGAGAATATAGCGGGAGATAATGAATGAATGAATTGGACTGGCGGTCCTGCAGGACCCCCTTTATGGACTTACATATAGTTTTCCAGTTGTTAGAGTTTTTCCATTTGTTAAATATCTGTACATGGCTGTCCTACACTGTTGATGCTGCCCGGCCGCTCAAGGAGGATGAGTCCCCCACTGATTCTTGGTCCTCACAAGGTTTCTTCCTTAAAATAACAACATAACAGGGAGTTTTTTCTTGCCACTGTCGCTTCGGCTTGCTCTTTGGGGGTTTAAAGACTTTTCGTTCTGTTAAGCTGCTTTGTGACAATGTACTGTTGGAAAAAGCGCTTTATAAATAAATAACTGGAACTTGAAAATATATTAAGTTACTTAAACTATGTATTAAAGTAAAGAAAACCCTGTTTTATGAACACGAACCCTGAATTTCAACTGTTACAGAAGTTAAGTGTTGTAGTTTAGTTACAGTTAAATTATTAGCTCTGATGAAGTGAAGCTGAATATTTTCTAGGCACAGATGAGAACCATAATGAGAACCTGACAGTATTAAACCATAACTCTTATTATCGTGCTTAAGTTTTGGTGTTCTAATGGTGCAGAGACTCCATGAGAAAAAAAAACTAGAATTTCTGTGACTTTAAATAAGACTGACCACCTTAATGCAAAACATCCCACAGATTTAAACAGACATCTTGTGTTTACACTAAATATCAGTTTTAATAACTTACAGCGCCATGTGTTTGTCATTTTTGTATCAAAATTCTTTAGCTGAATATAGCGCCAGTTATTCCTTTGATGTTTAGTGTAAATGTACAACTACACAGGCTTTTACAATGAGCTTTTTTAAGCCAGGTGAATCACACCAATACAGTTTGATTGCGTTATGACACTTTAGATAATTTGGATCTTCTGCATGAAGTACTCTTCAAAAATAGGAGCAGAATGAACAAATATAGAAATGAAAGTAAGCGAGGAGACGTTATTTAATTTGGTCTGAGGAACAGAAGCTTGAAATGCTGGATTGTGTCTTATTTTTGGAGAGAGTGAGGATGTCACACAGCACCCATTAAGTTGACTACATACTATTGTTGGATTAGTTTCTGTTTCAAGATTAATGTCAACTGTAAAGGGGCGTGGCCAATGTGATTACAGTGATGACAGGAGAGTTATTTTGTGCATGGTTCCTGACTGCATCGTGAAATCTAAACTATTCAGATCATTGTATCTGTACACTGCTGCCTTGGTTTAGACCTTGGTCCATATTTTTCGGCGTGAGGAACTCTAAATGTAATCCTGCTTTCTGTAATGTCAACTTCAGTTTCAGGTGTAATTTTATTTTATTTTTTTATTTTTTTATGAATCATGTGGAAAATGTTTCAGTGAAATCTCATTACCTTGAAATATTGCTGGGAGTTTTATAAGATAACACCAGAATCTGTATATTGTATCTTGTCAGGCTGTAAGCAATAGAAACTACAGTTGCCTCCACTCACTATAATACTCCCTCCTATAGGACGTTTGCCCCAACTGTAATAATCCTTAATTAAAGATGATTTGCCACAAATTCTTTAATCACTCATAAAATATGGTTGCTAGAATTACTCTAATCTCCAAGTGTCGGTTTCCACAACTACTGTAATCCTTCATAAACATCAATTGCCAAAACTACGATAATCACTCCTAAATGACAGTTACGACAAATATCAGCCATATAAAACCATTATAATCCCTTGTTAAAAAAAGGATTGTCATAACTACTATAAGCTCTTAATAATTATTCCACAACTATAACAAGGAGCCCGTGTTGATGAGCTTTTTGGCGTCCCTCATGATGTCATCAGAGCTAAGTTTATTTGTATGACGGTAAAAAATTCAAGTGACATTCAGCAGTATTTTTATAATATGCTTAGAATTTGTTATTTACTATTCGGACCTGGCCGCTTGCTGCTGGTTTAGAGCGTGAGGGCAGTGATCACGCTAAATATTGCGTGGACGTCTTGTTAGCTTCAGGAACGATGTAATCAAATAATAAAATATGGCCACGCCCTCTTATAGAGTTATAATTGTGGGAAGTGAAAGTTGTAAAGAACAAAAATCAAATGTTATTTAAAAAATATATAATTCATAATATAATTTAAAATAAAAAGAGCTGTGCCACGCAGCTTAAAAGTTGCTTATAGGAGACACCGACATTGACATTGTTGCTAAAGGGCAACAAGCAAAGTAAGATGACTTTGGCAAGGTCACCCGGGACGTTCCCTATTCAGAGCTGTTCCTGTAACAGAGACGTCCTTGAGCTTTTCGAGCTCCTGAGTTCTGATCTGTCTCGTTAGGAGTTCTCGTCTCAACGCAGGTGGCATTTTCACATCCAAGAGAATCAGGTCACTGCATTCTTTAATCTGTTGCATTGCAGGTGTGACCTGTTATTGAGAACCGGTATCCCATGAGGCTTTGTTGTTTTACCACTAATATGAATAGATATTGTGTGTAATAATATTGGAACGTTCTGCTTAGTGATGAATGTTTAGCTGGCTACATTATGGTTTGTGTTTTGGATAACGATGCATGAAATATTCAGGAGCTGAAAATAAGTGAAAAGACTGAATAATTTATACCAAACAACAACATGTTAAGGCGTGGTGGTTAGCATGCCCGCCTCTCAGTCCAGGTTTCCAGGTTTGAATCCCAATCTAGGTGGCGTTTCCGTGTTCTCTCCTTGTCTGGGGTTTTTTCCTGGGTTCTCCGGTTTCCTTTCACAATCCGAAAACCTCAATTCAAGGTGCTCTAAATTTCTTAATAATAGTGTGTGTGCTTAGTGATCGATTGGCACCCCGTCCTCTGTGTATCTGCCTCGTGCCTGAAATGTTTATCCGTCCCTGTAGGCTCCACATCCATCCGTTATCTTCCACTTTATCCTCTACTAGGGTCGCGGGGGGGTTCCCCATGCCCATCCAGGGAGAACGTTTCGGGCGCTGGGCAGATACACCCAGGATAGGACGCCAATCTATCGCTGGGTACACACTTACTCACTCAGACACACTCTATGGGACAATTTGGAGAACTCAATTGACCTTGATCCCTTTTTTTGGACTGTGGGAGGAAACCGGAGAACCCGGAGGAAACCCACACGGACACGGGGAGAACGTGGAACCTCCACCCAGATTGGGATTCGAACCGGGAATCCCCAGCATTGCGCTACACAGTGCTTGTAAAATATGAAATAAATTTATAGCATGAACCTTGATGTGTTTCTCTGTTCAGGAAAAAAGAAGCTGTTGGAGAACGAGCAACAGCCTGGATTACAGGAACACAAGCCATCGAGGACCTCAGATCCCGTACTCACAAAGATGCACGACTCTGATAAAGGTTCTTCATTTATTTAGTGTAGATTTTGTATTCTGTTGCTGTTTAGAAGCAGATTTGCGTCACATGTTACCAAATTGCGTTTTTAGGCCGTATACTAAAACTTTTTTGTCGTTCCCTCAGGAACAAGTACAGATGACGATAATTCACTCTCTTCGCCAAAACATTCTCAGGAGAATTTGGCTTCACCTTTGTCTTTTTCGGAGCCCAAGGGCTTGTCTCCATCTCGCAGCCTTCCCGGTTTCTCTGAACCGAGGGACGGTGGAGAGATGCCTCAAGCAAAGCTGGAACTCCCCCAGACACACGGGAGCCTGTTGCTGACCGCCCCTCAGCACAATGCCAACATAAATGAACAGAACGACCCGGAGTTAATCTCCGAAAGCCTCGACAAGGAGAACTCTGAGAGTCCTGTGTCTGCAGCTGAGGGTGTGTCTTCTCTGGTGTCCCCCGAACGAGATCCAGGGGGAGATCCCAGCGTCGAGGACGATGCTCAGGGTGGAACCTTCCATTGTCAGTATTGTGAGCATCAGTTCTCCACCAAACACGACTTGCAGCTTCACATTCGCTCTCACAACTTTGCAAACCAGCAGAGCAACACGTTCAAGTGCAAGTACTGTGCCAAGCCTTTCGGCTCTCAGGTAGGCAAGCGCAGACACGAACGGCGGCACGAAAACGGTAGTAAAAACCTCAAAAGACCCGGGTCACTCGCAGGGACGGCGTTTCTCTTCAGTTCTCGGCAGAACGACTCTCCGGCCGGAAGCGTGCCGTCTCCCAATCCCGCCGTTCTGAGCTCTCACAACGGTCCACCTCAGACGGGCTCGGAAGTTTCGATGACGGATGCCGCCCCCGAGTCGGATCAACCCCATATTTCTGATGAGAACGGCGAGTCGAGGGAACTGCACCAGTGTAAATACTGCAACAAGGTTTTCGGCTCTCATACCAACATGCGCCGGCACCAGCGTAGAATCCATGAACGACATCTCATGCCGAAAGGGGTTCGGAGGAAAGGGATTCTGCTGCAGGGAACATCCTCACAGCAGGAGAAGGCCCAGTCCATAGGGCTCCGACGGGCAGCTCCAAATTCTATCCCTTCACCCACTAACTATGTCCCCATCGAGGAATCGGACGACGAGGGGGAACGGGAGGACGGCATGGCCGACGTGTCCAAAAACATCTCGGAGAACCTCAGCATGTACATAGACGGGAAGATCCTGTCCACAAGCACGGTCAGCAGTTGTGATGTGATCGAGGTGGATGCGAGTTCTCCCGCCCTGTATGGGCTCGACGCCGTTCTCCTGAACCCTAGCCAAATAAGTCAGGCACTGAAAATTGAAACGCAACCGTGCTCCGTCAAAGAGCTCCCGCTCACTGTGTCTGGTTCTAAGAGGAGAACCACACCCCGCCTTTCCTCCCTAATGTGAAAGTCGAATCCGAAACCGTCTCGTCTGCTTCGTCTTCGTCCTCGACCTCCTCGCAGTCTCCTTCGTTGGGCGGCAGCGTCGTGCCCCAGTGCGCAGAGACCTCTCAAAAAGAAAAACAAATCTACCTTTCCCCGAAATTAAAGCAACTCCTGCAGACCCAGGACGGGAAGAACCCTTCATCTGGTGGGAATGCCGACAATCGTAAACTAACGACTCCCGTCTCCATAGCCCCCATACCTGCTGCTCAAGGACGGTTCAAAAGGAGAACAGGTTCTCCACCTACACCGGTCCAGGGCGGCTCGGTACTGAGTTTGGAAAACCCGGTGGTGGAAACGGGGGAGGCTGACGGCCACGGTGCCAATTATTCCTGGAGCGTCTCCAACAGCGATCAGACGGACAGTACGAGTCCCACCACGAAGGACTGGCCCGCTCTGATTGGTGGAGGCAGTTCGTGCAATCAGCAGCCCCTGGACCTTTCCAGTGCCATCGCCAAACGAGACGGTAGCTTAATTAAGGGGCTGGGTGAGTCTGTGCTGGATTTAAGTTTACAACGCAAACATTTGGCGGACAACAAGACGACGAGCCGATCGCTGCAGCCACACGCGAAGAGAAGGAAGCCGAACACCAGCATGTTGGAGAAGGTCTTGATGAACGAGTTCTCCGGCTTGAGCTCAGCTGGAGAGGAGGGTTCTCTGTGCCCCGGAAGTCCAGATACTCACCCGTCACCGGGCAGCGCTGCGGTTATGTCTCCCGCCAGCGTGTGTTCCAACTCCGAAACCCTCCCCTGTGAATCCGCCTCGCCGCCCTCTTTGACCCCCATGACCTTGAATCCTCCTTCCCCGTCATCCTCCAGCCAGGCCTCCACACCGCCTCCTCCGGTCCTGCCCTCTGTCCCCTCGCCTCCGGCTCATTTTCAGTTTTCCGACACCGTTTTCCCGAACCTGTCTCCCCGACCGTCCGATCACACGGCGGGGGAGACGTCCAGGTGCTCCAGTGTGAGCGACTCGTATCAGGATGCAGAGACTGCGAACGCCGAGGACTTGATGGAAACGGCCCAGGTGGGTGACGCCCCGCCCGTTAGACCCGATGAGATCAGAAGTCGTCACGAGGAAAATGGCTTCCCCAAATCGGAAACACTACTCGAGGACTCGGACGCCAAAAACGCCGGTTCCCCTTCAGCCTACTGTGAAAAAATCGATTCTGCGTCCAACCAAAGTCATTCCTCGGAAGGACCTTCGGCGATTCTAACCGAGGCGCCGCCCTCCCCTCACACTCCCGTGCATTTAGCTGCTGGTGCTGAATTAATTGCTCCGTCTCCTCCCAGCCGAGTTGGCGATCCTCAGGCCAGCCCCAGTCCCTCGGCTGATACCCGTTCGATTGACGTTAAGCCTGAGAACGAAGATGAGGGTGAAGCGTCGCCCACAGACGCCATCTCGTCCCCGAGCTTACTGAGGGCTACGGAAAATAGCTTGGGCGCGGCAGAACAGGACACGTTTACTAAAAGCTTCGTGTGTAACGTCTGTGAGGAGCCCTTTCAGTCCATCAAGGAGCTGAGCAGCCATATCCTCGCTCACGCCGTGGACTGGCCTTTCAAATGCGAGTTCTGCGTTCAGTTATTCCAAAACGCCTCGGCGCTGCTGGAGCACCGCTCCTCTTTGCATGGAGTCGGGAGGATTTACATCTGCTCAGTTTGCTCCAAGGAGTTTGCTTTCCTCTGCAACCTTCAGCAACATCAGAGTGACCTGCACCCCGGACAGAGCCACGCCCACAGCACCGTGGAAAACGGCAAACTCAGACCTCAGAACTACACCGACGCTGCTCAGATGAACGTGGACCCGCCGTCGACCCCTGACGCGGCCATGGATGTTCTGTCCCAGGCTTCTCCGGAGCTGTGTAACGGCAATGGCATTAAAACAGAACAGGAGCACGTCCACCACGAGAAGGATGACCCCACGGAGGAGCTGTACACTACGATAAAGATCATGGCCTCCGAGGCGGGAAAGCCCAAGTGTCCCGATGTACGTTTTGGCCTGAATCAACACTACCCCAGTTTTAAACCCCCTCCGTTTCCCTACCATAACCGCACGCCTGCCGGCTCGGTCGTCTCGGCCACCAACTTCACCACCCACAACATTCCCCAGACGTTCACCACGGCGATCAGATGCACCAAATGTGGCAACAGCTTCGACAACATGCCTGAACTCCACCAGCACATCCTGGCCTGTGCGAACGCAAGCGACAAGAAGAGGTACACGCCCAAAAAGAACCCGATTCCCCTGAAGCAGATCGTGAAACAGCCTCAAAATGGAGAGGTCTCGCCTCCGCCGGCAATCGGCGACGGTCAGAACGCCTTTCGCCGGATGGGGCAACCCAAAAGGCTCAACTTCAACCAAGAGGTCCCTTCCAAGATGAAGCTGTCTTCTCTAAACAAGAAGAAGAACCAGCTGATCCAGAAGGCCATCACCCAAAAGAACAAGTCCACAACGTCCGTGAAGAAGCCCTCCGTGCAGGTTAAGCAGGAAGACCACGGGGAGCATTCATGTCCATACTGCGGGAGGGAGTTCACATACCTGGCCAGCCTTGCGAAGCATGTTGCATGCAGTTGCCCCCAGAAACCTGTTACAGCCAAGAAGAAGGTGCCTCAGGAAAAAAGGAAGCTCAGAAGTCGCGATATAGATCCTGAAATCAAGCGGGAGGTCGATTCGGCTCCCGTCGTCAAGCCTGTGGGAAAAACAAGGGCCCGGACCCCAGAGGTCTTCGTAGGTGAGGTTGCTCCAACAAGTAGGGGTAAAAAGCGACCGGCCCCTATCGACGACAGCGTGGCACCCAAGAGCAAAAAAGGAAGAAAGAGCAAGGTTCCGCCCGCAGTCGAGTCCTCGTCAGCATCTTCCCCTGATATTAGTGCATCACAGCCAGCTTTAAAAGTGCAGCATGGAGAAAAGGACGTGGCCCCCAAGAAAGAGGCGGAGCCCAAACTCCAAGCACAACCTAAAAAAGAAGAGCGTTTCTCCAAGAGGACGCGGGACCGAACCGGAGGCCCCGTGACGCGCAGTCTGCAGATGGTCAGTCCTGAAGAACCCGCGGAGAAGACCGAGGAGATGGCTGATCAGGACACTGCACCTGGAGAACCCTAGGTAGAATGAATTTTGGATGCATTAACAGCAGTTAATATGAGGCTTTTAAAGAAAAGAAAGTTCTTTAGTTTAATAAAGCAATAAGACACAAGAGGGCGTGGTGTTATTGTGAATAAATCATGGGAAAGGGGTGTACCTGTACTCCGCTTCACGGCGGGCCTAACTAAACCTCTTACCCGTAATTTATTTACAATAATACCACAAACTCCTGTCTTATTGCTTCATTATTTACAGGAAATTACATAATTTTTAGGTAATTTATTCACAATAATGCAGAACCTTGAGTTCCTTATTCATCCATCCATTATCTTCTGCTTTAATCACTTTAATATTTAAACATCCATCCATTATCTTCCGCTTTATCCTCTACTAGGGTCTCGGGGGGGTTCCCCATGCCCATCCAGGGGAGAACACCCAGGACAGGACACCAATCTATCACTGGGCACACACTCATTAACACATACAAACTCTATTTGGGGCAATTTAGAGAACCCAATTGACTTGATCCATGTTTTTGGACTGTGGGAGGAAACCGGAGAACACCCACGGGGAGAACATGAAAACTCCACCCAGATTGGGATTCGAACCGGGAATCCCTAACGCTGAGAGAACATGCTAACCACTAATCCACCTTGCTGCCCTTGAGTACCTTATTGCTTATAAAATAGTTATAAACACACTCTAATAAAAAAAACAAGGTTTGGTTCGTAAATATGTTTATTAAAATAAAAAATAATACTAAAATTAAATTAATTAATTCACAGTCTTCTGTGAGGTCATCTAGTCCGATTTTTAAAGTCAATGCTTATGGCTGAGTAGCAGGATTCAGGTTTCTCCAACAGTTAAATGCCATCTAGTGGCCAAATTTATATAAATAAATAAATAAAAAAACAGCTGCAGCAGGTTTGGTGCTCATCAGGAATCGGCTCGCTGTTTATATGAATCTGTATTTTAAGATTATAAATAATTTATATTACGTATTGATATAAATGCCACGCGCTCCGAGGTGTGTGTTATTGTCAATAATGTCATGGCTGGACAAGCAGCTCAGCCAATCAGATTTAAGCACCGGAACTACCCAATTAATACCTGGTTGTATTGTTGCATTTTATAACGTCGTCTTGTTGTTTTTTTTTTTTCCTGTTTTATTTTTTTCATAGGAATCCTGAGACCTGTGTGATGGATTCTGTGCGGGCGCGTCATGCAGTGTGCTAGAGGAGAACATGCCGCTGAGAGAATTCTGATTTTGTAGACTGATCAGACGTTCTGATCCATCAAAAGCCTTACCTGTCCTCGTATGCTTCCGTTCGGCATGCTGTCTATGCACTTTGGAAAATAACCCTTTGATGGATGTGACCCAAAAGACAAGGACTGTAAATCCAGAAATATAAGTATATATACATATATAGAAATCTATAAAAGTTGTAATATTACTTGATTTATAAATGAGGGACCCTGTGGTTCCGTTAAGGATGATCGCTGGTTATATTGCAAAAAGGCAATCATATCGTTTAAAACACTTTTTTTTTTTAGTATTCAAACCTTTGATTCTG
Organism: Corydoras sp. C115; assembly: GCA_019802505.1. Lineage (NCBI taxonomy): Eukaryota > Metazoa > Chordata > Actinopteri > Siluriformes > Callichthyidae > Corydoras > Corydoras sp. C115. The sequence goes on along the minus strand of JAFMOC010000009.1, from coordinate 10,701,893 downwards.
TCCCTTTGTGTTCGGTGCGATTTTAGATTTGCGTCTCTTTCTGCATGTGAGCTTTGTATAAAGTACGGCTGGAGTGCCCTTTATCTCACTACTTTATTTTGTCCGGCTCCACCTGTCGCCGTGTGAACGGAACCGAGCATGTGGAGGTTCTTTTATTCAAACGCAGCTCTCACGTTTCGAGAGTTTCTTTTTCTTTCGTGAACGCGGTATAAAGCACGCTGTTTGATACAGTTCGGATGAGCGGGAGGAGTTTGTGTGGCGTTACTTTCCCGAAACAGGCCTCTCTTCACGGCGTTGTGGTTTAATCTGTCGGTTTTATAATCTGTAGCATTTACAGCAGGACTGCTAGCCATTACAGTTACACTAAACTACAGCCCCGCTGTCCTGAGGGGGTCAGCCGTTTAACCTCGACCTCTTTAACATACAAGGACATTAAAATAGTGCCATGCTACCACTGTCTGCTCAGTTCATTCGGAACCCTCTTGTCTTTACATTATACATTTGGTCATTTATTGGACGCTTTTATCCAAAGAGACTTACAAGGTGAGCACAGGGTTAATCACAACATCCCTGGAGCATTAAGGGTTAAGGTTCTTGCTCAAGGAGCCACATTGGAACTTCAGTGGACCTGGGATTTGAACCCCCAACCTTCAGATTGATAGTCCAACACCCAACCACTGAGCTACTGCGCCCCCTTTATCAAGCACCGAGTTCCTCAAAACAAAGGTGACATGAAGTTTATTCTGTTAAATGCACCGGATACAGTACCGATCAAAAACTCCACTGCTCCACTTATTGTCCATGTTCTCAGTTGCCCCTTACTGTAAAGATGGACTTTGTGGTTCTCCAATTCCAGACTGTAGTCCATCTGTTAGTGTTCTACAGTACATACTGTGTACGTCCCCTTTACTCTTTTCTAATGGTCAGAACCCCAATAGTACCACCACAGAGCAGGGGTTATTTGCTTGGTGCTTTATTCTTATCCCAGCAGTGTCACTGAGGTGTTTAAATGAACCTCCAGCAGCACTGCTGCACTAAAACCCCCTCACCACATCAGTGTCACTGCAGAACTGACAAGAAACAATGCCCATCCAGGGGAAAACGTCTCAGGCGCTGGGCAGATACACCCAGGACAGGGTGCCAATCTATCACTGGGCACACACTCACACAGACACACTCTTTTCATTCATTCATTATCTTCTGCTTTATCCTCTATTAGGGTCGCGGTGGGGTTCCCCATGCCCATCCAGGGGAGAACGTCTCGGGCGCTGGGCAGATAGACCCAGGACAGGGTGCCAATCCATCGCTGGGTACACACTCACTCACACAGACACACTCTATATGGGGCAATTTAGAGAACTCAATTAACTTGATCCATGTTTTTGGACTGTGGGAGGAAACTGGAGAACCCGGAGGAAACCCACACAGACACGGATCAATTGACCTTGATCCGTGAAACCACCCAAATTGGGATTTGAACCGGGAATCCCCAGCGTTGAGAGGAGAACATGCTAACCACTAAACCAGGTTTTAATGCTTTATGTATTTTATTTGTGTTCATCGTTCTAATCAGAGGTTCAGTTTAATCAGTAGGGGCAATTTAGAGCAGCTTCTTCTTGAATCCATGTTTTTGGACTGTGGGGGGAAACCGACACGGCACAAAGAGAACATACCAACTCCACCTAGATTAGGATTCGAGCCTGGATCCGCAGCCCTGATGGGTGGAGGTGCCTGGTTTGCCAGCGTACCGCGCGCTGCTGTGAAGCGGGCGGGTGAAGCGAGGCGAACGGAGGTGAAGCGAGGTGACTGTCGGTTCCCTCGCTGTGGTTCAGTCAGTTTGCAGAGCTGCATGCTGTAGGCTTATGTTCTGCTTCGCGCCCCGGCAGCGTCTGCCATCGCAGACGATTCTCTGACGCTCCTCTTTCTAAACTGGGCTCTTGATGTTTTGACGTTCTGATTATTCTTTCCCGGTGCAGCTCGAGCCCGGCGGCAGAATGAAACCTTATCTTCTGTGAGTTAAAACCTCCTGTTATTCCTTTATTGTCCTTGTTTCACCCTGAGACCTCTGATTCTCAACGTCTTCTGGCATCTTTGCACCAAATTAGATTCGATTCGAGAATCCAGATTGCCCCTCTTTCATTCATCCATTTACATTTACATTACATTTGGTCATTTATTGGACGCTTTTATCCAAAGCGACTTACAAGGTGAGCACAGGGTTAATCACCCCTGGAGGGTTAATTGCATCCCTGGAGCAATGAGGGTTAAGGTTCTTGCTCAAGGACCCACATTGGTAACTTCAGTGGACCTGGGATTTGAACCCCAACCTTCAGATTGATAGCCCAACACCCTAACCACTGAGCTACCATGCCTCATCCATCCATCCATCTTCTTCCTCTTTATCCTCTACTAGGGTCGGCTATGATACTAGGGTTCTCCATGTCCATCCAGGGGAGAACGTCTCGGGCGCTGGGCAGATACACCCAGGATAGGACAACAATCTACTACTGGACACACAACCGACTCACACAAACACTATATGGGGCAATTTGGAGAATTCAATTGACTTGGCTGTGCGAGGAAACCGGAGGGGGGACACGGGGAGAACATGGAAACTGGGAATCCCTAGTGCTGAGAGGAGAACGTGCTAAACACTAATCCACCGTGCAGCCTATTTCATTTGCCCCTGTATAGTGTTTGTGAGTGTGTGTGTGTGTGTGTGCCCAGCAATGGATTGCTGCCCTTTTCCCCCTGTATAGTGTGTTTTTGTGAAATTCTGCCCTGTCCTGGATATATCTGCCCATTTCATTTGCCCCTGTATATTGTTTGTGAGTGTGTGTATACCCTTTTCTGGGTATATCTGCCCTGCATGGGCGTTAGAACCCCCTCCCCGACCCTATTATATGATTAAGCAGAGGATGATGGATGGATGGGTGTGATCTGAACCCCCTGTCCTGCACTGCTATCCCGACCTTAAAGGACTTTTACTAGGCAGCGAGACTTCTGCAGCCTCATAAGAATGATTTGGGGGCAGTCCTGACTCTCAGATCGTGTATTGACCCCTGCAGGCTGTATTGCGTCTGCTGTTTCTTGTTTATGTCTTGCCTCTCTTCGTGTGAGACAGTGGAAGGGGGTGGTGTGGGGTGGGGTGGGTTTATGGTTCCTTTGTGCTGTGTGTGAACAGCGAGCGTACGCTGCCCCTGCCCGACCTGTCGGGATGAAAGATGCCACACTAATTCCTTATAGCTGCCCCTCGCTTATTAATAAAGCCCTCTCCCAACATAAGGTCTCTGCACCAGACGACCCCGGGCCGAGCAGCCAGCCAGGTGTAATGATTATATAATAACCCCTCTTTAATCAGTCTTTAATCGCTTCGTGGATCGTACACGACTCGGAGTCAACAGCACGGCTGACTCTTTGCTTTCACTCTGATGCTTTGTTCCGGGCTCGATATAGGGTTCTTTAAAATAGAAAGCTCTTTAAATAATGCATGGCTCATTGAAATCATTAAGTTCACTATTCAGCAATCCACGATGAAATAACAGCCCCGCTCTAAAGAGGGCAACTGCGTTTGAGTCATGTAGAGTAGAGGGTTCTCTACTCTAATGTAAATTTCCCTCTGTATAGTTCTGTATGTTTATGTGAGATTCTGCCCTGTCCTGGATATATCTGCCCTGGATGGGCATTAGAACCCCTCCCGACCCTAATATATGATTAAGCAGAAGATAGTGGATGGAGGTGGCACAGTGGCTTTGTGGTTAGCATGTTCTCCTCTCAGCGCTAGGGATTCCCGGTTTGACTCCCAATCTGGGTGGAGTTTTCATGTTCTCTCTGTGTCCACGTGGGTTTCCTCCGGGTTCTCCGGTTTCCTCCCACAGTCCATGGATCAATGTCAGTTGAATTCTCCAAATTGCCCCATATAGTGTGTGTCTGTGTGTGTGAGTGTGTGCCCAGTGATAGATTGGCACATTGTCCTGGGTGTGTCTGCCCAGCGCCCGAAACGTTCTCCCCTGAATGGACATGGGGAACCCCCTCCCCAACCCCGCCCTAGTATATGATTAAGCAGAAGATAGTGGATGGGTCTGATCTGAGCCTCCTGTTCTGCACTTCTATCTCGACCTTAAATGACTTCAAATAGAAAACTTTTTAAATAATGCATGGCTCGTTGAAATCATTAAGTTTGCTATTCAGCAATCCACAATGAAATAACAGCCCCGCTCTAAAGAGGGCAACTCTAGAACTGCGTTCGAGTAGAGGGTTCCCTCATGGCTGGGGACTGCATGGGAGGAGCAGCCCCCATTAAATGTAAATTTCCCTCTGTATAGTATGTTTATGTGATATTCTGCCCTGTCCTGGATATATCTGCCCTGGATGGGCATTAGAACCCCCTCCCGACCCTAATGTATGATTAAGCAGAAGATAGTGGATGGGTCTGATCTGCAGCAATCCCGCTCTAAGGAGGGCAACTCTAGAACTGCGTTTGAGCTATATAGATGAGAGGGTTCTTTCCTGACTGGGGAGTTGATGGGAGGAGCAGCCCCCATTTAATTTACCCCTGTATAGTGTGTTTTTGTGATATTCTGCCCTGTCCTGGGTATATCTGCCCTGAATGGTCATTAGAACCCCCTCCCGACACTAGTATATGATTAAGCAGAAGATAGTGGATGGGTCTGATCTGCAGCAATCCCGCTCTAAGGAGGGCAACTCTAGAACTGCGTTTGAGCTATATAGATGAGAGGGTTCTTTCCTGACTGGGGAGTTGATGGGAGGAGCAGCCCCCATTTAATTTACCCCTGTATAGTGTGTTTTTGTGATATTCTGCCCTGTCCTGGGTATATCTGCCCTGGATGGGCATTAGAACCCCCTCCTGACAATAATATATGACTAAGCAGAAGATAGTGGATGGGTCTGATCTGAGCCTCCTGTTCTACACTTCTATCCCGACCTTAAATGACTTCAAATAGAAAACTTTGATGAAATAACAGCCCCGCTCTAAAGAGGGCAACTCTAGAACTGTGTTCGAGTTATAAGTAGAGGAGAGGGTTCCCTCATGGCTGGGGACTGCATGGGAGGAGCAGCCCCCATTAAATGTAAATTTCCCCTGTATAGTGTGTTTTTGTACTATTCTGCCCTGTCCTGGGTATATCTGCCCTGGATGGGCATTAGAACCCCTCCCGACCCTAATATATGATTAAGCAGAATATAGTGGATGGGTCTGATCTGAGCCTCCTGTTCTGCACTTCTGTCCCGACCTTAAATGACTTCAAATAGAAAACTTTTTAAATAATGCATGGCTCGTTGAAATCATTAAGTTCACTATTCAGCAATCCATAATGAAATAACAGCCCCGCTCTAAAGAGGGCAACTCTAGAACTGCATTTGAGCTATATAGATGAGAGGGTTCTTTCCTGACTGGGGAGTTGATGGGAGGAGCAGCCCCTATTGGATTTCCCCCTGTATAGTGTGTTTTTGTGATATTCTGCCCTGTCCTGGATATATCTGCCCTGGATGGGCATTAGAACCCCTCCCGACACTAATATATGACTAAGCAGAAGATAGTGAATGGGTCTGATCTGAGCCTCCTGTTCTGCACTTCTATCCCGACCTTAAATGACTTCAAATAGAAAACTTTTTAAATAATGCATGGCTCGTTGAAATCATTAAGTTCACTATTCAGCAATCCACAATGAAATACCAGCCCCGCTCTAAAGAGGGCAACTCTAGAACTGCGTTTGTGGTAAGTAGAGGAGAGGGTTCTTTCCTGACTGGGGACTGCATGGGAGGAGCAGCCCGTCCCTCCCCGGATGACAGCCTACTATCTGCTTGTCATTCTACTTCATGTTCAAAGAGAATTTGATTTCAGAGAACTGGGTTCGAGGCTGGGGGAATTAATTCCAGCAGGCTTAAGGCACCCTCTGCCTTTTCTCAAACGTCTGTGGAATGCTGCGAAAACCCGGTGCAGCGTCGTTAAAAGAGATGGAAACTATAAAGGAAGACGAGTCTATTTCTTTCCGTAAGTCGGGATTCTGGCGCCGAGTGCCGAGGCGTCGCATGATAGATTTATAACCCAGAATCTTTATCGCAGTCGTGTTTCCGTTCCAAACGCAGAACACGGGGCGCTTTAATGCGCTTCAGCTGGAGAAGTCAACAAGCAGACCTTCCAGGTCAGATGCTTGATCGGAATGATGTGTCTGATGCGCGAGTCGGACGGTTACGGAGTACATACATCAAACCTTCAGAGGTGATCCTCCAGCGTTAGACCCTGAGACTGAAGATCTGAAGAAAACCGAGCCATTTCACCTCCTGTACTCACACACAGAGGAACGTCCATCCATCCATCCATTTATCTTCTGCTTTATTCTCTACTAGGATCAAGGGGGAGGGGGGTTCCCCATGCCCATCCAGGGGAGAACGTTTCGGGTTCTGGGCAGATACACCCAGAACAGGGTGCCAATCTGTGTGAGTGCGTGTGTGCACAGTGATAGACACCCACACTCTGTATGGGGCAATTTGGAGAACTCAATTGACCTTGATCCATGTTTTTGGACTGTGGGAGGAAACCCTCACAAACACGGGGAGAACATGGGTTCCCTATGCCCATCCAGGGGAGAACGTTTCGGGCGCTGGGCAGATATACCCAGGACAGGGTGCCAATCTATCACTGTGCACACACTCACTCACTCACACACACTCTATATGGGGCAATTTGGAGAACTCAAATGACCTTGGTCCATGTTTTTGGACTGTGGGAGGAAACCAGAGGACCCGGAGGAAACCCTCACAGATACAGCTAGAACATGGGTTCCCCATGCCCATCCAGGGGAGAACGTTTCAGGCGCTGGGCAGATACACCCAGGACAGGGTGCTAATCTATCACTGTGCACACACTCACTCACACAGACACACTCTATATGGGGCAATTTGGAGAACTCTATTGACCCTGATCCATGTTTTTGGACTGTGGGAGGAAACCCTCACAGACACGGGGAGAACATGGGTTCCCCATGCCCATCCAGGGGAGAACATTTCAGGCGCTGGGCAGATACACCCAGGACAGGGCGCCAATCCATCACTGGACACACACTCACTGACACATACACACTCTATATGGGGCAATTTGGAGAACTCAAATGACCTTGGTCCATGTTTTTGGACTGTGGGAGGAAACCCATGCCGACACGGGGAGAACATGGAAACTCCCCCCAGATTGGGACTCGAACCTGAATCCCCAGCGCTGAGAGGAGAACATGCCAACCACTAAGCCACCGTGCCGCCCACGTCACATGATCACTCACAGGTAGCATCTTAAGATCTTCGATACATCAACTTTTCGAGTCCTGGGATGAAATGCAGAGCTGAAGGGGAAGAGCTGGAGCTGCAGGAAATGGTCCTCTGACTTTGGCAATAAATCCTGAGATCATGAGAGAGAGAGAGGGAGCGAGCGAGCGAAAGAGAGAGAGAGAGGGTGGCATTCGGGGCTAAAGCATGGATGAGTGAGGAAAAGATGACGGGAGGGGTGAAAGCGAGGCAGGGGAGGAGACAGGAGGGCACACACCACCATATCATAGCACAACAAACAGCCGAGTCGGCGTGACGGGAGCCTTCGTCGTGGGGAGGAGGTGAAGAACACTCCGTTTGCGCAGAGCTCCAGCGATCCTTCACTCGCCCCCGGGAGCCCGAAGAGACCACGGTAAGTGAGGGGAACTAAAATCCGGCATATGTTCACAGAGAGGGAGCAGCAGCTTTGAAAGGCGAAGCATCATTACTCCTGCTCTCGCGCGTCCTCCCTCTGTTGCACATTCCCATTTTTCCGATGCGAGTGCTTGGTCCTGTGGGGAGCTGTAAACGCTGTGCACTTCATACACAATTTGTTGCACAGCAGTCTGTCTCCGCTGAGCAGCCTCTGTTCTCTGTTCTCTCAGTCTCCCAGGTTCCGGTCGTCTGCGGCGGAGGTCCATCGTCCCCAGCCCTCGTACGGTTGGACCATGGAGGAGACGCTCACCTGCAGTCCCGCCACTTTCTCCCAGGTGTTCGGCCGCCAGGGACAGCTGATGCAGGCCAGTGAGTAGCTCTGAGCCCCGGCGCCGTCCGTTAGGTGACGGATCATCAAACCGCTGCCGGTTCTACCCCGGTTCTACCCCGGCGCACTTTTTTTTGATCTCCGCCGCCTGACGGGCGAACACTCTGAATTATTCAGACGAGGGGCTCGGCAGTCGGGGGGGGGGGATCCGGGGATCCAGGAGCCTTCACGAGGTTAATTGACTCACTTGTCAGGGGCCAATACGTCATTCGTTGATAAGAAAGTCGTCAGCAATTTGCTGCTCCGCCGTTTATTTATCTCCACCCAGATTCATAAGACGACCGGCCAATATCATCCATCCATTATCCGCTTTATCCTCTATTAGGGTCGGGGTGGGGTTCCCCATGCCCATCCAGGGGAGAACGTTTCGGCTGCTGGGCAGATAGACCCAGGACAGGACACCAATCTATCACTGAACACACACTCACTCACACACACACAGTCTATATGGGGCAATTTGGAGAACTCAATTGACTTGATCCATGTTTTTGGACTGTGGGAGGAAACCGGAGAACCCGGAGGAAACCCACGCGGACACGGGGAGAACGTGGAAACTCCACCAAGATTTGGATTCGAACCGGCAATCCCCAGCGCTGAGAGGAGAACATGCCAACCACTAAGCCACGTGCAGCCCGGCCAATATCAGTAACTGCATTATAATACATAATGCATACAGCGTCAGTCAAAAATTTGGACACGCCCCCTTCATGCTCCCTTGTCTGTGTTCTCTACCATATAGATGGACTTTGTAGTTCTACAATTACAAACTGTAGTCCATCTGTGTTCTTTGTTGTTGTTAGTCCCCTGTTGGTTCTCTGTTCTATTGGTCAGGAGCATCACAGAACAGGTCTAATTTGGGTGGTGGATTGTTTATTGTCAGTTCTGCAGTGACACTGATGTGGTGAGGGGGTTTTAGTGCAGCAGTGCTGCTGGAGTTTCATTTAAACACCTCAGTGACACTGCTGGGATAGGAATAATGCACCAACCTAATAACCCCTGCTCTGTGGTGCTACTATTGGGGTTCTGACCATTAGAACAGAGTAAAGGGGATTATTAGTTTTTTTTTATTATTATGTCATTTTAAGCAGACGCCTATATACAAAGTGATATACAGTTATCCCGACTTGATGGTTGGGGGCTGAACACAGTGTCGGATATGATACAGCGCCCCCTGGGCAATAAGGTTTGAGGGTCTCACTCAAAGACCCACATTGGTAACTTTAGGGAACCTGGGATTTGAACCCCCAACCTTCTGATTGACAGCCCAACACCCCTAGTTTGCAGTATGTACTGTAGAACCCAAACAGATGGACTACAGACTGGAATTGGAGAACTACAAAGTCCATCTTTACAGGATGTGGAACTGAGAACAGGGACGGCACGGCAGCTTAGTGGTTAGCATGTTCTCCTCTCAGCGCTAAGGATTCCCGGTTCGAATCCCAATCTGGGTGGAGTTTCCATGTTCTCCCCGTGTCCACGTGGGTTCCCTCCCACAGTCCAAAAACATGGATCAAGGTCAATTGAATTCTCAAAATTGCCCCATATAGAGTGTGTTTGTGTGAGTGAGTGTGTGCCCAGTGATAGATTGGCGCCCTGTCCTGGGTGTATCTGCCCTGCGCCCGAAACATAACGTTCTCCCCTGGATGGGCATGGGGAACCCCCCCCCCTCCCCCCGCAACCCTAATAGATAATAGTCAAGGCGTGGCCAAGCTTCGGACTGGTACGTCTCCCAAAGGTCAGAAAATGGAACTGGGATGCTGAGTCAGGTTTAATTATGCATATCTTTGTTTCACGGTAAATGTTTTCTGCAAATCCCTCAGATTTTTAATCCCATCTGCCACGCCTCTCGTCGGGAGGCTTTGCTGCTAATCTGCAGTTTTACTGTCAGCAAACATTGACTGGAAGCCAAGTAAAACATTAGACTCTGGAAAAAAGGATGATGGGTATCAAGGGAATACGTTCTGATAGCGGTGTGTATCAGCGTTCGGAATATGAGCCCTGAGAAGACGCGCTGCGTGAAGGCAAAAGTAAATGTTGATAACTGCGAGTCATGAAACGTCCCGTCTCAGTTATTTATCTCATTATACGAAGCTTACCTCGCATCCAACTCCATCCATCCATCCATTATCTTCCGCTTTATTCTATATTAGGGTCGCGGGGGGGTTCCCCATGCCCATCCAGGGGAGAACGTTTCGGGCGCTGGGCAGATACACCCAGGACAGGACGCCAATCTATTGCTGGACACACACTCACTCACTCACACAGACAAACACACTCTATATGGGGCAATTTGGAGAATTCAATTGACTTGATCCATGTTTTTGGACTATGGGAGGAAACCGGAGAACCTGGAGGAAACCCACACGGACACGGGGAGAACATGGAAACTGTTGGAATTTATTGAACGTAAAAAGACATGAATTGCATTATTTGAAAGGTTTGGTCAACTTTGTAATGCTTTTACCTTTGTTATGATTCGAACCGGGAATCCCTAGTGTTGAGAGGAGAACATGCTAACCACTAAGCTACCGTGCCGCCCCGCACTTACAACTCCACACTTATGAACACCTGCCCCAGATTTTTATTATTATACTGAATGCAGAAGGGTTTGAGGTTAAACACATACACCGCTAACACAAATACGAGCGATCTGTTACAACAAACACATCACAGCTTCATGTTCGCATCCACAGCCAGGTTTAAATGAGATCGTGATGGTTTATTGTCGTGTCTGCGTTATTAATTGATGTTTCTTGGGGGGGCTGTAACATCTCCAGCAGACTTCATCTCCACCATGCCGTTTTTTTATCGGCCTCGTGGCTCTCGCGGGTTCTCATACATCAGGAGAGCATATTGTAGCGGAGTGCAACGCTCAGATCGCCTTAAATCTTCACAGTATTGTCAGCAACAGCGAATAGCTCTGTCTGAGTGCCATAAATCTCAGCAAAGTTTCCATAAGCCGAAGCATTCCGCGCCGATCTTATAAACTGTATACAGTACAAACAAAGATTCTGCTTACCACTGCGAGCGTCAGGTTTCTTATTGCGTCACTGCATGATGTGCACAATGCCGTGTCCTTATATTAAATCCACTGCAAATACATGAACTGCAAAGTAACCTCTGCACAAATATATAGTACTTAGTACTTAGATATACTACCATATAACTACATTTATACATACAGTGTATAATAAATGTGAATCTCATCTGTTCTTGTGCTATAATAAAGCAATAAGGCGGGAAAGGTCGGTGAATATTGTGAATAAATCACAGAACAGAGGTGTTAGATCTGATGCGATACGAAGTCTAACAATCAAAATGTGCCATCTAGTGGGCAAATTACAGAATACAATTTATAAACAACAGCCGCAACAGGTTTAGTGCTCATGAGGAATTGTCTCGCTGTTTATATTAATCTGTTTTTAATGATTTCAAATAATGTATTGTATTTCACACATTGATACGAATGTGAATCTGTCACAGCTGCCTTGGGCACCTGTCCCTCATTAATGTACTCATGGACTCCGTTGGGTGATTGGTTTGTTTTTGTGCACGTGATTGGGTGTTTTTGTATTTAGTTTCCGTATTCCCTCTCCCCCGTGCACGTTTTGTTTTCGGTATTATCCCGGTGTTAGTCTCGTTTGTTTTGTTCCCCCTTTCTGTTGGTGTCCCTACACCATTTTTTAAGAAGAAATACTTCGTTTTGCTTTTATGCCCGGTGTCTCTGAACTCTCCTTCCGCGCTTCAACCACAGTACAGCGCTGCGCAATATTCCCGCGCAGGTTGAATCCGTGGGAGTGTTTTGTCCGACGGACCGGCGTACGCATTTTTCCCCGCATAGCCGATTCCCGGGAAACGCTCACTAGTCGCTAGCGGCGTACGCATTTCCTCCCGCGTAGCCGATCTCCCGGGGAAGAACTAGCGTTGCTAACAGAAGCACTGTGAGATGTGTATTTATAGTGATGTCACGGCTGGAAAAATGGCTTAGCCAATCGGATTTAAGCACCAGATATATATATATATATATATATATATATATATATATATATATATATAATATATATATATATATATACAGTAAATGTCATAATTTATGTCTTAATTTGTCTTAATTTATGGATACATAAATCATTCACACTGCACCATTGAAATTGCAACCCCCCAAAGTCAGACAGCATCAGGCTCTTGAAAAGAACGGCAAGTGAACGCTGATTGGTTTATTGCAAAACACATGCAGGAAACATTAAATATGCGGTGTGCGGTTGATGGTTTGCTAAAGATTGCTACAAAACTTCTTAAGCTGCTTGTTATTGGTTGTAAAGAGAATATAAACCTCCACAGGGTCCTAAAGCGTAAGTATGTAAAATGTCATGGTGATCTATCTATCTATCTATCTATCTATCTATCTATCTATCTATATATATATATATATATATATATATATATATCTATCTATATATATATATATATATATATATATATATATATATCTATATATATATATATATATATATATATATATATATATATATATATACTGTATATATATATCTATATATATATATATATATATATATATATAGATGATGTGTGTGTGTGTGTGTGTATAAACCCAAATAAGAGACTTTATTCTGTAATATAACTTTAAAAATGATAAATTAATGTATGCTTTTTGTAGTTGCAGTCATAATTTACACAGTACCCAGCTTCAATAAATTAACATAAGCTCAAACTATAAACCTTATACTCTCTCTTCAGAAAAACCTCGAATGAATGTTCAAAATTCATTCGTCTAAATCCAAAAGTCAAAGGTTTTTCTTCTTAAATTTGTATTGCGCAGCTTTTTTCTGACAGCGTGATGTAGTGCTGCTGAGAAGGGGGGGGGGGGGGGGGGGGGTGGGGGGGGGGGGGGGGGGGGGGGGGGGGGGGGGGGGGGGGGGGGGGGGGGGGGGGGGGGGGGGGGGGGGGGGGGGGGGGGGGGGGGGGGGGGGGGGGCTCGGCGGCTCGGCCCACTCTGCCGTCTCTGACACAGATCTTTCAGACTTTTATAAATAATGCCCTTTGTTTTGGCCGGGCGGGTGAGCGCGTTAGCTTAGCTGTATGCTTTGCTTTATTAGAATGTGCTCGCGTCTGCGCTGCATGTTAATATTCTGCATTTGGCGTTGGAGTGCTTAAAGCCTCTTTACTCGGGGCTTTTGAAGTGCTGCAGATGAGAGTGCTCTGCAGTAACAGGGTGGGAGCGGTGTTGGAATATGGATTATCAACCGGCCCTGAACAGCACACACAGATATTTGAAATCTTGCGGAATGGGGGCGGCGTTCTATTTTAAAACATTATGGTCTGTAATTATCAGTAAACACAAACGCTGTCACTAAAACCTTTGAGGTATGAACAGTGAACTAGGTGTTCGGCTTATGTTTTCATTCCTGCCGTGAAACTAAATTCCAGTTGGTTTGTATTTGGAATGTTTTAAACTGTTTAATGCTTCAGATGCAACGTCTGCCTTCCAATTTCATCTCATCTCATTATATTCCTCCTAATCCTCCATTAGGGTCTCGGGGAAGGGGGGGGGGGGTGATGTTCCTCATGCCCATCCAGGGGAGAACATTTCGGGCGCTGGGCAGATACACCCAGGACAGGGCGCCAATCCATTGTTGGGCACAGACACAGACTATATGGGGCAATGTAGATAAGCCAATTCACCTTGAATCCATGTTTTTGGATTGTGGGAGGACTGTGCTGAGCAGACACACACACACACACACACACTATATAGGAGCAATTTAGAGCAATCAATTCACCTTTTATCCATCTTTTTGGACTGTGTGAGGATACCGGAGAACCTGGAGAAAATCCAGCTGTAAGAATGCAGGTTCAAATCCCAAACTGGGTGTAGTTTCCATGTTCTGCCCTTGTTCTCTGGTTTCCTCAGACCAAAACATTCAAGGTGAATTGGTTGCTCTTAATTGTCTCCCTATATAATGTGTATGTGTGTGTGTGTGTGTGTGTGTCCAGTGATGGATTGGCTTCCTGTCCCGGGTGTATCTGCCCAGTGTCAAACGTTTTCCCCTGTATGGATATGGGCCCCCCCCACTTTACAGCTTTATAAACCCGCCTTTATAAGCCTTTAAACCCGCAAAGAACAAGCTGAAGAGACAGTGGCAAGAAAAAACTCCCTGTTATGTTGATATTTTAAGGAAGAAACCTTGTGAGGACCAAGACTCAGTGGGGGACTCATCCTCCTTGAGTGACGGGCAGCATCAACAGTGTAGGACAGCCATGTACAGATTGTGTGATGATCATGTGACCCGTATTTAACAATTAAAAACTATATAAGTCCATTGAGGGCGTCCAACAGGACCGCCAGTCCAATAGAATTCTAGATTCCATGCAGTAATCGTTGTAGCCACAGTCCTTCAGCAGAACCATGGATAAAGATCTGACGACACCTCCAGGAAACCAGCCACACCTCTAAATAAACAGACAAGAAAAACAATTATAATTCATATTCATTCATTCATTCATTATCTTCCGCTTTATCCTATATTAGGGTCACGGGGGGGTTCCTCATGCCCATCCAGAGGAGAACGTTTCAGGTGCTGGGTAGACCCAGGACAGGACACCAATCCATCGCTGGGCACACACTTACTCACACAAACACAAAAATTTGGAGAACTCAATTGACCTTGATGTATGTTTTTGGACTGTGGGAGGAAACCGGAGAACCCGGAGGAAACCCACGCGGACACGGGGAGAACATGGAAACTCCACCCAGATGGGGATTCGAACCGGGAATCCCTAGTGCTGAGAGGCGAACGTGCTAACCACTAAGCCACCGTGCCGCCCTATAATTAATATATATAAAATATGTAAATATAATTAATAAGCTTAGTGGTGGCTTAGTGGTTATCACGTTCGCCTCTCAGCACTAGAGATTCCCGGTTCGAATGCCCATCTGGGTGGAGTTTCCATGTTCTCCCCGTGTCCGTGTGGGTTTCCTCCGGGTTCTCCGGTTTCCTCCCACAGTCCAAAAACATGGATCAAGTCAATTGAATTCTCCAAATTGCCCCATATGCCCCACTCCCACATGTGTCTGTGTGAGTGAGTGTGTGCCCAGTGATAGATTGGCGTCCTGTCCTGGGTGTATCTGCCCAGCGCCCGAAACGTTCTCCCCTGGATGGGCATGGGGAACCCCACCGCGACCCTAATAGAGGATAAAGTGGAAGATAATGAATGAATGAATGATTGACACAGTGCAGCACACACACAGACGCCATTAACAAAAAGTCTGACAGTAAAACTCTAATATGACTTTCCCGAGCCACAAACTTCCCTTAATTGGTGGATACTGCACTTCTGTGAGCGGCCAATCAAAACGATGCAAAGCCCCGCGATAAGAAAGGAACAAAATCTCCATGAATTTTAAAAGGATGTACAGAGGATTATGATTAATGTCTTCATTCTGTCTCCGTCTCCGAGTGCATGTCAGGCTCGAACACCCCGCTCGGGTGTAGTGCCATCTCTATAGAACACAGCTGAGGGTTCCGATGCATTTCACCAGAGAGCTGCAACTGGAAGATTTATTCAACCAGGATTCTTCTCTGATCCTCATTTCCTCACTGTGTTATACGCTCTCTGTGGAGTATTAGCCAAATACTGTTTACTCCGAGCACGCCCGACTGCTGTAGATAAGATTGACACGAGTCTCTATAAAGCACTTTTATTAAAGTTGAGATTTATTTCGGAAACCTGAAATTACTTCTGGATATCCGTGCTTACACACTTCACATGGCATTAGTCCGTGTTGATGGGTGCTGCCGGGTTTGGGAACTGCTGCAGACAGGCGCTTAACGACGCATTAGAGAACATGCCATAAACCTCCAGAAGAAGAATTCAGAATCGATTTAAAGGGACTGTGATTCGTCAGAAATCGGAGTGAAATCCAGTTAAAATGTGTATCTACATGTATTTAAATCTGGGAGAAGTGTCCATGTTCTCACAGTATCCACATGGGGTTCTTCAGGGTTCTCCAGTTTCCTCTCAAAGTCCTAAAACATGAATTCAAGGTGAATTCAAGGCCCCTATATAGTGTCTGTGTGAGTGAGTGTGTGTGCACAGCGATGGATTGGCGTCCTGTCCTGGATATATAATCCAGCATCCAAGACGTTCTCACCTGGAAGAGCAGATAAAATGAGAATAGGTTTTTTAAAGTGGTTAGCATGTTCTCCTCACAGCATTGGAGATCCAGGTTCAAATCCCAATCTGGGTGAACTGTCCATGTTCTCCCAGTATTCACATGGGGTTCTTCAGGGTTCTCCAGTTTCCTCTCACAGTACAAAAACATGGATTTAAGGTGAAATGACTGCCATTATTGCCCCTTTATAGCCTGTAAGTGTGTCTGTGTGAGTGAGTGTGTGTCTAGCGGTAGACTGGCGCCCTGTCCTGGGTGTATCTGCCTGGGTGTATCTCTCTTAAAATATTCTGAATGGGCATGGGGAACCCCCCTCCACCCCCTGTGACCCTAGTGGAGAATTAAGCCGATGATAATTAATGAATGGATGTTTCCAAATTAACTAAGTATATAAATCACTTTATTATATAAACATCCATCCATTATCTTCCGCTTTATCCTCTACTAGGGTCACAGGGGGGTTCCCTCATGCCCATCCAGGGGAGAACGTTTCAGGCTTTGGGCAGATTCACCCAGGACAGGACGCCAATCTATCACTGGAAACACACTCACTCACACACACACACTCTATATGGGGCAATTTGAAGAATTCAGTTGACTTGATCCATGTTTTTGGACTGTGGGAGGACACCGGAGAACCCGGAGGAAACCCACGCGGACACGGGGAGAACATGGAAACTCCGCCCAGATTGGGATTCGAACCCTAGCGCTGAGAGGAGAACATGCTAACCATTAAACCACCGTGCCGCCTATTATTTAAACATACTAAGCTTAATATATTTAATATGTACCATACAGGCGGCATGGTGGCTTAGTGGTTAGCACGTTCGCCTCTCAGCGCTAGGGATTCCTGGTTCGAATCCCCATCTGGGTGGAGTTTCCATGTTCTCCCCGTGTCTGCGTGGGTTTCCTGTGGGTTCTCTGGTTTCATCCCACAGTCCAAAAACATGGATCAAGTCAATTAAATTCTCAAAATTGCCCCATATAGAGTGTGTCTGTGTGAGTGAGTGTGTGCCCAGCGATGGATTGGCGCCCTGTCCTGGGTGTATCTGCCCAGCGCCAGAGACGTTCTCCCCTGGATGGGCATGGGGAACCCCACCGCGACCCTAATAGAGGATAAAGCGGAAGATAATGGATGAAAGGATATATATATAGAACTGAAGAAAATTGACTTGATCCATGTTTTTGGACTGTGGGAGGAAACCAGAGAACCTGGAGGAAACCCACACGGACACGGGGAGAACATGGAAATTCCACCCAGATGGGGATTTGAACCGGAAATCCCTAGCGCTGAGAGGAGAACGTGCCAAACACTAAGCCACCGTGCCACACTCTACATCATCTAAAATATCTAAATATTTCATATATCCAATCCAGAACTCGCCGGCTCGTTTGTTCTGTTGTTTTTTTAATTCCCACTGAGAGAAATTGCAGAGTTTAGCAAAAACGTTGTGCGTTGCAGCCTGGGCACATTTGGCGATGTGACAAACAATTAATTTTATGCAGTGTTAACGAACACAAGCAAAATGGAATGCGTTAAAACAGTTGTGAGAAGAAACATATTACAGAACGATCACGCTTTGTCTGCTGCACTGATTCGTCCTCAGAGACGGCATCGTGAGCTTTATGTCAAATTCACTCTTTATGAGGAGTGCTTAGCACATCCACCTCTCAGCGCTGGGGATCCGGGTTTGAATCCCGATCTAACATATTCAAGGTGAATTGGCTGCTCTAAAATGCCCCTATCTTAATTCATTCATTCATTCAGTATCACCCGCTTTATCCTCTATTAGGTTCACGGTAGGGTTCCCCATGCCCATCCAGGGGAGAACGTTTTGGGTGCTGGGTAGATACGTTTTGGGCGCTGGGTAGGACAGGGCGCCAATCCATCGCTGGGCACACACTCACTCACTCAAAAACACTCTATATGGGGCAATTTGGAGAAATCAATTGACTTGATCCATGTTTTTGGACGGTGGGAGGAAACCGGAGAACCCGGAGGAAACCCACGCGGACACAGGGAGAACATGGAAACTCCGCTCAGATGGGGATTCGAACCGGGAATCCCTAGCGCTAAGAGGCGAACGTGCTAACCACTATGCCACCGTGCCGCCCCTATCTTAATTGTCCCCGTATATTGTCTTTGTACGTGTAAGTGAGTGTGTGCCCAGTGAGGGATTGGCGCCCTGTCCTAGGTATCCGTCCAGCGCCCGAAACGTTCTCCCTGGATGGACATGGGGAACTCCCCCTCAACCCAAGTATAGGATTAAGCAGGAAGATGATGGTATAAGGTTTGTAACACCAACGTCTAAAGTATCCAGTAAGGAACTAACCTTAACCTTTAAAAGGATTTAGGATCCTAAAAGAACAATATGGGGTGACACGGTGGCTTAGTGGTTAGCATGTTCTCCTCTCAGCACTAGTCCAGCGCCCGAAACGTTCTCCCTGGATGGACATGGGGAACCCCCCCTCAACCCAAGTATAGGATTAAGCAGGAAGATGATGGTATGAGGTTTGTAACAGCAACGTCTAAAGTATCCAGTAAGGAACTCACCTTAACCTTTAAAAAGATTTAGGATCCTGAAAGAACAATATGGGGCAGCACGGTGGCTTAGTGGTTTGCATGTTCTCCTCTCAGCACTAGGGATTCCCGGTGCGAATCCCAATCTGGCTGGAGTTTCCATGTTCTCCCCGTGTCTGCGTGGGTTTCCTCCGGGTTCTCCGGTTTCCTCCCACAGTCCAAAAAACATGGATCAAGGTCAATTGAGTTCTCCAAATTGCCCCATATAGAGTGTGTATGTCTGTGTGAGTGAGTGTGTGCCCAGCGATGGATTGGCGTCCTGTCCTGGGTGTATCTACCCAGCGCCCGAGAGGTTCCCCCCCCCAAAAGAAAGAACAATATCTAACAAAATCTAAGAAAGAACAATAAAGCTATTGTTGCTCTGCAGTTACAGTTTCCTCTGCTTATTTTATTTATTTGAGGGTTTCCTGGTTTAAAAACAAATAATCTTATACTAAATATACTTAAAATCACTTTTATATGATGTGCTTTGGGCGGCACGGTGGTTTAGTGGTTAGCATGTTCTCCTCTAAGCGCTAGAGATTCCCGGTACGAATCTCCATCTGGGTGGAGTTTCCATGTTCTCCCCGTGTCTGCGTGGGTTTCCTCCGGGTTCAAGTAAATTGAGTTCTCCAAATTGCCCCATATAGAGTGTGTCTCTGTGAGTGAGTGTGTGCCCAGTGATAGATTGGCGTCCTGTCCTTGATGTATCTGCCCAGTGCCCGAAACTTTCTCCTCTGGATGGGCATGGGGAACCCCCCCCGCGACCCTAATGGAGGATAAAGCGGAAGATAATGAATGAATGGATGATGTGCTTTATTTTAAGGATGCTTTTAGCCCAAACAACTTACAACAATCCCAAATAAATATTTGAGGTTAGAACACAGGGTTAGTTCACATACAGCCTTCAGGAGCAATGAGGATTAAGGGCCATGCTCCATTCACAAACACTGAGCTGCCACGCCCTTAAAATGGAGTCTCCCAGTTAATTAAGTAGTTAATTATCAGCAGGTTCTTTCTACATTGAGACTAACAGAACCTCCCTGCCTGCAACTCAAAATGGTACATCCCAATACCATGTGATCGTATCACCTGAAGACATTGTCTTGTGGAGGGCATTTTAAACAAACTGGTGAGTCTCCTCTCAGTGTTTAAACTAACCAGATAACTAGTTTTGTTATATTCAGTTAGACTATAGAATCATCAAACCTGATCATTATCCAATCTGGCTCAGTTATAATTAAGATAAGACAATTAAAAATAGTGTGATGTTAATTAGACATCATCCTGTTTGAGTGTTAGTATTATTTGGGTCAGACATTGACTTTCGTGAACATATTTTATAATTTAGTTCTGTATGTTGTTCTTTGTGGTGAGGTTGCAGGTGGGTTTTTGCAAACTGGGTCCATTTTACATCAAAATAAATACGAAGCAAAGCTTAAACATTGATTTTCATCTATTTTTAATTAAAAAAAGGTTTTCTGTTTTGTAGTGCTGTGCATGTTCTCCTCTCAGCCCTGGGGCTCCAGGTTTGAATCCCAACCTCAGTGAAGTTTCATTGTTCTCCCTGTTTCTGTGTGGATTTTCTCCGGTTTCCTCCCACAGTCCAAAAACATCAGTGTGTGTGTGTGTGTGTGTGTGTGTGTGTGTATATGTATGTAAAGATATATAAGGTGGAGTTTCCATGTTCTCCCCGTATCCGTGTAGGTTTCCTCCGGGTTCTCCGGTTTCCTTCCACAGTCCAAATACATGGATCAAGTCAATTGAATTCTCAAAATTGCCCCATATAGAGTGTGTCTGTGTGAGTGAGTGTGTGCCCAGCGATGGATTGGCGCCCTGTCCTGGGTGTATCTGCCCAGCGCCCGAAACGTTCTCCCCTGGATGGGCATGGGGAACCCCACCGTGACCCTAATAGAGGATAAAGCGCAAGATAATGAATGAATGAATGAATGAATGTGTGTGTGGGCCCAGTGATCGATTGGTGGACTCTAGACTGTCCTGGGTGTATCTGCCTAAAACGTTCTTCCCTGGATGGGCATAAGGGATTACCCTCCCCACCCACGACCCTAGTGTAAGGTTAGGTGGAAGATGGTGGATGGATGTCTTTTTATTTATGCACCTCTGCCTCTCAGTGCTGGGGATTCAGGTTCAAATCAAATCCCAATCTGGGTAGAGTTTCCATGTTCTCCCCGTGTCCTCTGTATTCTCTGGTTTCCTCCCACAATCTAAAAATGGATTCAAGGTGAACTGGCTGTTTAAAATGCCCCTAAATTGTATGTCTAATAGTTTGTGAGTGTGTGCCCAGCGAAAGATTGGCACTGTGTTCTGGGTGGGCATGGGGAACCCCCCCCCCGCCCATCATAAGACTAGTATAGTATTAAGTGGAAGATGGTGAGGTGAATGGAGATGTCTTTTCTTAGTTTTGTCAGTTATGCTGTCGCGTGTCATGCACATCATGTGATTCAATCCTGCTCTTTGAGTAAACAATTCCAAATTCCACTGAGACCATGCTGGGGTTATATACCCCAAACTTTCAAAAATAATATCAGGAGTTGTAGTTTTTAATTATGAATGTACCATTCAGGCGGTGGCACGGTGGCTTAGTGGTTAGCATGTTCGCCTCTCAGCGCTAGGGATTCCCGGTTCGAATCCCCATCTGGGTGGAGTTTCCATGTTCTCCCCGTGTCTGTGTGGGTTTCCTCTGGGTTCTCCGGTTTCCTCCCACAGTCGAAAAACATGGATCAAATCAATTGAATTCTCCAAATTGCCCCATATAGAGTGTGTGTGTGTGTGTGTCCAGCGATGGATTGGCGCCCTGTCCTGGGTGTATCTGCCCAGCGCCCGAGACGTTCTGCCCTGGATGGGCATGGGGAACCCCACCGTGACCCTAATAGAGGATAAAGCGGATGAATGAATGAATGTACCATTCGGCACTGGGTTCAGTAATATTCTCAATATAAAATACCGTGTGGGTGTAACAGTGGTTATTGCATCTGACATACAGCAAGAAGGCCCTGGGTTCGATTCCCAGTACCTCCATGCAGCATGTGTCTGTATAGGTCACCCCCCCCCCCACGTGTCAAAAATATACCGAAAGATAAATTAAAGGTGCTGCACTGCCTGACCCCCTCTGATATCACTTATATCGGTTCCTGTTGGGCAACACGGTTAATGCTGTTAATCTCCACCGTGAATAAACAAAACATCACAGAAACATGAATCATGTTCTCTCCTGTTTCTTTAAATACGTTCTCCTTCTTGCAGCATCCTGATAAGCTCCATATCTCTGGTGTTTCTCAACCGCAGACATTTAAATTCTTAGGGTTTTTTTTAAATTGGGTTGAGAAAGGAAATGTTATGTCGACAGGAAGTGTGTGTTGACATGAAGTGCGTGCCTCAAAGTTTGGGAAACTCTTCGAAATTTTTATATTTCTGCGTAAATTTGACCCGTAAGCCAGGTTGAGTTTAACAAGTCCAAAAAGTAGATAAATCCAGTCATCTGCTTTATCCTCTATTAGGGTCGCAGGAGGTTCCCCATGCTCATCCAGATGAGAATGCATTGGGGAGATATGCCCAGGACAGAATGCCATATTTTTGATCACAGGGTCATATACATACAAAGAGACACTCACACTATTTCTAATCTATCGCTGGGCACACTCTATATGGGGCAATTTGGAGAATTCAGTTGACCTTGATCCATGTTTTTGGACTGTGGGAGGAAACCGGAGAACCCGGAGGAAACCCACACAGACGCACGGAGAACATGGAAACTCCACCCAGATTGAAATTTAAACCTGGATCCCCAGCGCTGAGAGGAGAACATGCTAACCACTAAGCTACTGTGCCGTCCCAGGGTAAATAAATTCATATTAATTAACAGTGAGCATGTTAATGTTAGCATATTCTCCTCTCAGCGCTAGGGATTCCCGGTTCGAATCGCAATGTGGGTGGAGTTTCCATGTTCTCCCTGTGTCCGCGTGAATTCTCCAAATTGCCCCATATAGAGTATGTCTGTGTGAGTTGAGTGTGTGCCCAGCGATCGATTGGCGCCCTGTCCTGGGTGTATCTGCCCAGCACCCGACATGTTCTCCCTTGGATGGGCATGAGGGAACCCCCCCCCCCCCCCCCCCCCCCCCCGCGACACTAATATAAGATAAAGCAGCAGATAATGGATGTATAATTAACAGTGAGGGGCAGAAGTGTGATCCACAGCAATATCTGCAGCTCTCAGTTAGTTCAGTGCAGGTTTGGACCTTCCAACACGCCGGGATAAGAATCAGTGATGGGTGACATTAAGCGAGGGGGGTGAGCGGGTTTCCCGAGGCAGGATTTGATTTTTAAGCTTAATGAGCCGCAGATCAAAAGCACGTTCTCCTTTATTACAGAACCCTGGTGTCAGATCACAATGATTTGCTTTGCACCTTGAAGCTGTAATCGTGTAATTCTCATCCCCGGTCCGGTTACACTCCACCGTCAGAGGGGTGCGGTGTGAGGGGCAACACTTTATTCAAGGCTGTCCTAATTTTTGTTAATTGAAACCCTTCCACGTCTTAATTCAGACGTCAGGCTCATGTTTATCTTTACTGTGGTTTACGATAACAACAAGCTGAGCGCACAACCAAATTAGGATCTGATTTTCGCCCCGAGGTGAATGTACGTTCTTTCCTCCCCGTGGTCTCATTTGTCAACTGAAAAGTTTTGAAAGCTAAGTTTTTTTTTTTTTTTTTTTTTTTTTTTAAAGGGGGTTTGAAGTTCTGACCTACTTTCTCTTCCACGCTACAGTGGTTTCTGTATTTGCACAAACACCTCTAACTGACACCAAACTCGTCAAAGTCTGTCCCTGTAGTGTCGGCTTCCCAAACACACGTTACGAGACAATTAAAATGTGGCGTGAGTCGTGGCGTTTGCACCTTTGTTCCGAAACCTGGCGTTGTATGAATTATGGAAACTCGTGAGCAGGTTCTCCTGTTTGTTCCACTGCAGGAATAAAAAAAAATGGC
Organism: Corydoras sp. C115; assembly: GCA_019802505.1. NCBI lineage: Eukaryota > Metazoa > Chordata > Actinopteri > Siluriformes > Callichthyidae > Corydoras > Corydoras sp. C115. The sequence goes on along the minus strand of JAFMOC010000009.1, from coordinate 10,678,059 downwards.
TTACTGTAAATCACCGAGATGTTACTGTCTTTGCTGGGATGACCTCCAAATTTCTTTCCTATACTGAATCAGCTTTTATAATGAAAAAAAAAAAATCTGGACACCTGATGACAATCAGAAATAGAATACAGTATTAATCCCTGGGGTAATTGAAGGCGTCACAGTTGCCCCATTTACAGTGTTATACAAGAAAAAGAATTAAGGTTACAAGTATTACTACTACTAATTGAAATAAGGGATCAAAATGATTTAAAAAAAGCAAAAAAAAAAAAAAAAAAATAAATAAAAAAAGTAATTAAAATAAAAATAATATTTGTGGGCGGCAAGGTGGCTTAGTGGTTTGCATGTTCTTCTCTCAGCGCTATGGATGGGCATAGGGAACCCCCCTGCGACCCTAATAGAGGATAAAGCGGAAGATAATAGATGGATGATAATATTTACAGTAATTTGAAGTTTGTTTATTACTAGTAAATTTTAATTTACAGGGGCGTGAGGGCACACTAGCTCAGTGGTTAGGGCATTGGGCTATCAATCTGAAGGTTGGGGGTTCAAATCCCAGGTCCACAGAAATTACAAATGTGAGTCCTTGAGCAAAACCCTTAACCCTTATTTCTCCAGGGATGTTGTGATCAACCCTGTGTTCGCTTTGTGAGTCGCTTTGGATAAAAGTGTCTGCTAAATGACCAAATGCAATGTACATAATGCACAATGATTAGTCATATAGCAGTGGCAAAGTTATATATGTTGAAATTGATCATTAGATTTATAGCACAACACCATAACCACTGAGCTACCACACCCAGTTCTTTTCTTTGTATGCCTTGGTGCAGAACTAAGGTTTATCATTTTAAAAATGTCAAAATAAAGTAAAGAAATATAAAAAACCATGTTTTCATATTGTTTGAGTTCCGACTGCTCAGCATTCCATCTTCACTGGAAGTGACATGAATGCGTCTGTGCTTTGATGCCCCTTTACCCCTCTGCTCGCGGTCGATATGGATAATTAAGCAGGAATGCTGTTTGCATGGTGGAGCAGAAGACTTGCTGCTTGCCCTCTTGTTACACTCTGATTCTCTCAGCTGCTCGTTGTTATGTCTAATGTAATGTATAAGTACTTTCCTGACTGCCTCTAAAAAGCATGATGGAGCTCAGAAACCCATTCAAACCCTTTCTGCTGCAAAACCCAGAACGGATCAAAGGGTCAGAATCATGTAGAGTCTCAGGAGTTAATGTGCAGTATGCTGTGCCAACTTTTTAAATAATAAACCGCAGAATTCTAAGCATGCGTAGTAATTAATTTTTAATTGCATAACATGCTCTGGAATAATTGCAGCCATGAATTTATGCATCAAGTGCAACATATGTGCTTCAATCCCACATAACTTATATAATCCACTCAAACACCATTAGAGATCTTTTACAGTTTAAAGGGATCTGGTTTGTACTCACACACAGAGGAATTAATCCACCACATTTAACCCATTAGTGCACAGTGATGAGAACATGTGTCCGGAGCTGTGGGCAGCTATGCACATGGCGCTTAGGGAGCATATGGGATTAGGTGTCTTGTCCTAAGTGCCCTTTAGTCACAGTACTTGTTGGGACCAGGAATCCAACCAGGGACCTTCAGGTCACAAGGCTGACACACACACACATGTTGCATTTTATAAAATGGTTCATGCAACATTATCTGTTATTAATCTGTTGCTTAAGACCATTTGCAATACGGGACTAATTAATAAAATTAGACACGAAACTATTATTCTGAAGACCCTACCAAGTTTTAAATATTGAAATATATCGTTTAACAAATAAAGTAAGACAATTAATGCTGGTCAGTCAGAGAATAAAGAAATAAAAATAGAATGTTAGATTGCCTTAATTTGTTAGATTGCCTTAATTCTGTTTTGTGTTTATTCATTCATTCATTATCTTCCACTTTTATCCTCTATTAGGGTCGCGGTGGGGTTCCCCATGCCCATCCAGGGGAGAACGTCTCAGGCGCTGGGCAGATAGACCCAGGACAGGGGGCCAATCCATCGCTGGGCACACACTCGCTCACACAGACACACTATATGGGGCAATTTTGAGAATTCAATTGACTTGATCCATGTTTTTGGACCGTGGGAGGAAACTGGAGAACCCGGAGGAAACCCACGCAGACACGAGGAGAACATGGAAACTCCAACCAGATGGGGATTCGAACCGGGAATCCCTAGTGCTGAGAGGAGAACATGCTAACCACTAAGCCACCGTGCCGCCTGTTTTGTGTTAATACTTTTATAAAAATATATATATAATAAATATATTTATTAAAAATAAAATAAAAATATAATTAAAATTTTATATATATGTATTTGTTTTATTATTATTATTATAAAGAATAATTAAAATGTGTAAGTTAATTTTACATATTCATTCTCTTCAAGATTTGGATCTTAACTCTTGCTCAGAGTCCTGTTTCTGTACACCAGGCTCTGAATGTCCTCCTGAACCAGCAGGGGACACTGTTGATTCTTTGAGGTTTGACAAATTCATTCTGCACTTTTCATCAGTTTTCTTCATGTTGAGAGGGATGTTGTTCCCGAGCTTATAATGCAAAAAAGCATGCAAGCGTTTAATCAGTTGCTGATTATAGACAGTAATATGATGCTGTTTTAGTGTGTGTGTTAGATAGAACTGCACACGACTCTTAAGACATAAGGTGATTTTATTCAACTTTGGATCGGAGTTCTGATTATTAACAGTGATATTAAGTACTATGGTGTAGTGGTTAGCACTCCTCTCTCTGATTCTCCCCGTGTCCATGTGGGTTTCCTTAGGATTCTCCGGTTTCTTCTACAGTCCAATCTTATTTATGTAGCGCTTTGTACATTGTCACAAAACAGCTTTCCAATGTTATGAGCCCGAACCTGCAAAGAGCAAGCTGATTCAAGGTGAATTTAAATAGCCCCTATGTAGTGTGTGTGTGTGTATCTGCTAAGAGCCTAAAATGTCCCCCCCCTGTATGGGCATGGTGAACACCTCCACCACATGCAACCTGACAGTTGGCTGGCATGGTTTCACTATGGAGTACTATGCCAAGTGTTATGATGCATTATGCACCTATAATTCATTATCAATACGGGATTCATAGAAAGTGGTACCATTCATCCAATATCATCCATGTGATTCTACACTAGGGGCGGGGGGGGTGCAGAGAATGCCTTGGGCACTGGGCCAATACACACAGGACACGGAGCCAATCGATTGCTGGGTGCACGCACTCACACTAGAGTTACAATTTAGATAGGGGGCAATTTAGAGCAGCCAGTTCAACTTGAATCCATGTTTTTGGACTATGGGAGGGATTCCACATGCACACAGGGTGACGGGTGGATGTGCTAACCTCTCCTCCACCATGCAGATCCCCTCCAAAAGAGAAAGCACTTTTGCTGTGAATAAGAAAAAGTTTCATCCCTGATATAAATGCAAATGTTGGTGTTAATAAACAGATATGTCCGTGTGTCAGTTCTATCTCAGCGCGTTTAGTGCGGCAGCTTTTTAAAAATCGCTGTTTATATAACAATGTGGGAAAGGCTGACGCTTCCTGCTGCTGGGGTTCCTGCCATTCCCTACATTCCTTCTTTGATATTTACCCTCAAGTGCTGAGAACCGACCCAGACATTCTTCAGGATATTGTTACTAACCAATCTGAAGCTGGAGCTTGATGAAAACGACCAATAATCTAATGGAGTATGCAGCCAGTTCTCAGTGTCTGCAGTATCTGTAAAGTTTAAAGCATCATTGAAATCGTGTTTGGGAGAAATTTCTGTCTTGCCTAACTCCAGAAATCAGTACATCTTTATCAAAATGAAGAAAAATCTCACTCTTATCTTACAATGGTGCCTCACTCCACTCCCTGAAGGTCTTGGGTTCAGATCTTTAGGTTAATAAAGGTTCTGCATGTTCTACAGCGGTTAGCGCTTGGTGAGAGAGTCGTTTGATGGTGGTTGAAGCAATAAGGTGTGAGAGGGTGTAAATCCTGTGAAGTTGGGTAAGACGCAAGGCAGAGTGAGGTTACATCTCTTTCCAGTAATTGATTCGCTTTAATGCAGTACCTCGAGTGACTTATTGCTTTAATAAAACAGTTACAAACACACTATAATAAAATAAGAGTGGCATGGTTGCTTAGTGGTTAGTATGTTCTTCTCTCAGCGCTAGGGATCCCCGGATTGTGGGAGAAAATGGGAGAACCCGGAGAAAACCCATGTGGACATGGGGAGAACCTGGAAATTCCACCCAGATCAGGATTCAAACCTGGATCCCCAGCACTGAGGGCTGAACACAGTAACCACTCGGTCCCCGGTACTTGTTATGCTATGAATGTAATTAATGCTACTTGGTCATGATTCTATTTTCTAAATGTTGCTATAATAAAAAAAAAAAATAAAAATTTAGTTTTTAAAGAATAGTTTTTAGAACGCAGTATATATTAGTCTGTGACAAAAACTTCTGTAATTACCACTGAAGCCTGTGGACTGCATCCATTATCTTCCGCTTTATCCTCTATTATGGGGGTTCCCCATACCCATACCCAAACAGGGGAGGACGTTTTGGGCGCTGGGCAGATACACCCAGGACAGGACGCCAATCTATTACTGAACACACACTCACTCACACAGACACACTCTATATGGGGAAATTTGGAAAATTCAATTGACCTTGATCCATGTTTTTGGACTGTAGGAGGAAACCGGAGAACCCGGAGGAAACCCATGTGGACACGGGGAGAACATGGAACCCCACCCAGATAGGGATTCGAACCAGGAATCCCTAGTGCTGAGAGGAGAACATGCTAACCACCGTGCCACCCCCATTGTAATAACAATCCATCCATCCATTATCTTCCACTTTATCCTCTATTAGGGTCACGGGGGGGTTCCCCATGCCCATCCAGGGGAGAACGTTTCGGGTGTTGGGCAGATACACCCAGGACAGGACACCAATCTATCACTGGGCACACACACACTCACACAGACACACTTTATATGGGGCAATTTGGAGAACTCGATTGACCTTGATCCATGTTTTTGGACTGTAGGAGGAAACCGGAGAACCCGGAGGAAACCCAGGTGGACACGGGGAGAACATGGAAACTCCACCCAGATTGGGATTCGAACCGGGAATCCCTAGAACTGAGAGGAGAACATGCTAACCACTAATCCACCGTGCCGCCAGCGGCTGTGAACTCATTATAACTCATTTCAGGTTGCCATTTACATGAATAAGAACCACATGGCCGCCTGGAGCTCTTGACTTTGCTAATAACAATTAGTCTCACATAGTTCTCCGTTCAAACGACCGATGTCTTCGATACGCAGCCCCAGCGCAGACAGAGACGCTCTCAGAGTAATAAGAGGACGGCCTTGTTGTCTGTGTGATGGTCACACTGATCTGAGAGTAAAAGCTTGCCGCATCATCGCCATGGAAACCAGTTCTGTGATGTTCGTGGGTCAAACTTCTCCCTCGCTGATGGAGGGACTTTCCCCCCTTTTTTTGCTCTTCCTTTGAATTTTAAATGCCTCTTAAAATCTGTTCTATGCCGTTCTGCAGAGAATGGAACCCCTCTTCCTATCTGCCTTTTATTTGCGATAACCACGGCTGGCTGGCTCCCCAAAATGGATTTGGTTATAGATTTATCAAAGCAATTATGCTAAGCTGTAGTGCAGCCTTGAGAAGTGCCGAGCAGTGAGTTAACGCAAATAAGAAAGATCTGTCCGTCTGCTGAAGAATACGTTCGTCTTCGTAGCTCACAGATTTATTTTCCTGATTTCCTCTCATTTACATTTTAAACAGTGACTGTCTAGTTTATGCCCAGCGATAGATTGGCGCCCTGTCCTGGGTGTATCTGCCCAGCGGCCGAAACGTTCTCCCCTGGATGGGCATGGGGAACCCCACCGCGACCCTAATAGAGGAAAAAGCGGAAGATAATGAATGAATGAATGATCAGTCTAGTTTAAAAATAAACGCAACATGTTCAGCGTGGGTTTCCTCTGGGTTCTCCAGTTTCCTCTCAGAGTCTAAAGACATGGATTCGAGCTGGATTGGCTGTTCGAAATTAACCCTATTTAAATTGCCCCCTGATGAGACGTTCCTGAGGAACGAATCGGAATCGCCACGGAAATAACGCAGGTCTACGTTTTTATTTTATTTTATTTTTATTTTATTTATTTTTTAAATCTAGCGTAATAACAGGATGAATTATGATGCGTTACTCTGGAACATGTAGCTATTTTCGTTGTATAGCTTTTTTGCAAAGTGCCCCCCACTGAGCGTCGGTCCTGACAAAGTTTCTTCCTTAAGAAAACATTTACATTTACATACATTTACATTTAGTCATTTAGCAGATGCTTTTATCCAAAGCGACTTACAAATGAGAACACCACAAGTCAGAAGCCATGGAGAAAACCAACTATACTGTAAATTCATCAAACCTGATTGTTATTCGAAGCTGCGCCCCCCCCCCTTTTTTTTTTTTTTTTTTTTTTTATCATTATTTTTTTTTATAACAGGTATTTGGTAAATAGATGCGTCTTAAGTAGTTTCTTAAAACTGTTTAGAGATTCTGCCTTACGGACAGAGTTGGGAAGATCGTTCCACCATTTTGCAGTGGTGAACGCCACAGAGTGAGAATTAGCTCCTCGGTGAGGTGGAATCGCCAGACGGCAATCATCACTGGAGCGAAGTGAACGAGTCGGAGTGTATTTTGAAAAGATGGAGTGAAGGTAAGAGGGGGAAGATCCAGAAATGGTTCTGTATGCCAGAGTCAGCGACTTGTACTGAATGCGAGCAGCTACAGGAAGCCAATGGAGGGAAGTGAGTAATGGAGTGACGTGATGGAGATAACAACATAACAGGGAGTTTTGTCTTGCCACTGTCTCTTCAGTTTGCTCTTTGGGGGTTTAAAGGCTTATAACACAGTAAAGCTGCTTTGTGACAATGTACTATTATAAAAAGCGCTCTATTTTAAACAGTGACGGTGTAGTTTAAAATAAAGCAACATGTTCTGCATGGGTTTCCTCCGGGTTCACCAGTTTCCTCTCAAAGTCTAAAGACATGGATTCGAGCTGGATTGGCCATTTGAAATGAACCCTATTTAAATGACCAATTAATTGAGTTCTCCAAATTGCCCCATATAGAGTGTGTTTGTGTGAGTGAGTGTGTGCCCAGTGATAGATTGGCGCTCTGTCCAGGGTGTATCTGCCCAGCGCCTGAAAAGTTCCCCCCTGGATGAGCATGGGGAACCCCCCTTCCCCCCCACGTCCCTAATAGAGGATAAAGCACAAGATAATGGATGGATAGATTATCCTCAGACTTGTTTGTGTGTATTTTAAGTTCCACTCATATTCCATCGACCAATAGGAGAACCGTTCAAATTGCCCGTGCCATGAACACGCATGTTGCTTAGTGGTTGGCATGTTCTCTTCTTAGCGCTGGGGATTCGAATCCCAATCTGGGTGGAGTTTTCATGTGCTTTCAGTGTCCATGTGGGTTTCCTTCGGGTTCTCCGGTTCCCACAGGCCAAAAATGTTACAGAGCGCTATGCCCTGAACGAGTCGCCCTTGTTTGTAAACTCATCTCAATATCTTCTGCTTAATCCTCTATTAGGGTCGTAGGAGGTTCCCACCCAGGGGAGAAAGTTTTGGGCGCTGGGCAGAAACACATCGCTGGGCACTCACTCACACACACACACACACACTATATAGGGGCAATTACAATAGGATAAATTTTGAGCAGCCAATTCACCTTGAATTCTTGTTTTAGGACTGACCCACGTACACAACACAGTGAATTGGCTGCTCTAAATTTCTGCTATCAAAATTGCCCCTATATAGTGTATGTGCGTGGATTGGCAGGATGCGTCTTTGATGTATTATAGTATTTCAATGACGGAACCCTGTAACTTTTCAGCAGGAAGCAATCACACTTCCACAACAATCAGAGTGATCATGAGGGTCTGTGCATACAGAACGTTGTGACAGTTTTATTATGGCTTACGAAAGCTCTTCCTCGGCGTACAACAAAGTTCGGCTCTGATTTCCCTCTCCCTTCACTAGAACCTGTAATTTTGTTGTTTACAACTTGCACGTAATGCATGGCTATCTGGAACCCGGCCCCATTCATCCCACAGAGCCTCTGTGATTCGGTTCTCTCCTGTTCCTTCTGATAAGACGTTTCTGAGAATCGGAATCGCCTCGGAAATAAAGCAGGTCTACGTTTCATTTTGAAATCTGTCGAAATAACAGAGGATGAATGCCGGTGCGTGACTCTGGAACATGTAGCTGTTTTCATTATATAGTTTTTTTTTTCCTTAAAATATCAACAGGGAGTTTTCTCTTGCCACTGTTTCTTCAGTTTGCTCTTTGGGGGTTTAAAGCTGCTTTGTGACAATGTGCTATTATAAAAAGCGCTCTATAAATAAATTACTTGAACTTTTATGAACACATCCCTTTGAGTTTGAGTTCCTCAGGTGTAAACTGTGTGGTTTTTAACACAGAATCTCTGTAAGTTGCATTGCATATGGGATGTTTTTGGACTGTGGGAGGAAACCAGAGAACCCGGAGGAAACCCACACAGACATGGAGAACATGGAAACTCCACCCAGAATGGGATTAAAACCGAGAATTCCTAGCGCTGAGAGGCGAACATGCTAACCACTAAGCCACCGTGCCGCGTCTGAGGATGAATTAATGCAAAAGATAAAACGTTCTAAAGGTTCACAGACTTTTAAACAGCAGTGTTCTGCAATTTGTATGCGACACTTTAATTTATATTTACATTTAATTATTTAGCAGATGCTTTTATCCAAAGTGACTTACAAATGAGAACAACACAAGTCAGTAGTTATGAAGAAAACCAGCCACACTGTAGAATTATCAAACCTGATCGTTATATGATGCTGGGCGGGCCCCCCCCCCCCCTCCTTTTTTTTTTTTTTTTTTTTTTTTTTTTTTTTTCCCTACAACATCTTTCAGCGAAATAACAAAAATTCAGACATTGGTTGGAAACAGGATCTTCAGAAACTGAAGGTATTTTCCTCTTCGAGATGAGCAGCGAGACACTGGAGGAAATGCTCTTCTGCTCCAGCATTGTTTTATTCTATAGTCAGCACGCTGAACTGTTTCCTGAAACCTGATTCCTGCATTTTGTTCCATATAACAGGAAGTTCAGTTCTAGGAAGCGATACAAGAATGAATTATTGCTTAGTAGAACAAATTTGATATTTTTTTCCTGCTTGGAGCTTTCAGTATACTGCCCTGTGTGCCTGAGATTAGACACCAGACCCTGAGTTTCAGAATTCAAATCATTCAATCCAAATTGCAACGACAAAATTTGGAAGCAGCTTCACAGAAACCAGTCTTATGAACATTCACACCAGCAGTGTTGCATCCATCCATTATCTTCCACTTTATTCTCTACTAGGGTTGTGGGGGGGTTCCCCATGCCCATCCAGGGGAGAAAGTTTCGGGCGCTGGGCAGATAGACCCAGGACAGGGCGCCAATCCATTGCTGGGCACACACTCACTCACACAGACACAATCTATATGGGGCAATTTGGAGAACTCAATCGACTTGATCCATGTTTTTGGACTGTGGGAGGAAACCGGAGAACCCGGAGGAAACCCACGCGGACACGGGGAGGATATGGAAACTCCACCCAGATGAGGATTCGAACCAGGAATCCCTAGTGCTGAGAGGAGAACATGCTAACCACTAAGCCACCGTGCCACCCATTAAACCATATACAGTATCTCTATTATATATAACTCTAATACTTCTGAAACTTGTTTTTATTTTATTTTCAGCATTTTGAAGTTTCGTTGGCTTCTCCTCTTCTGCCCACTTTGCATTTTGGATGAATCTGACAATTTAGTAAAGAAATTGGATTGTAACTGTATTGATATCAAGTTTTTTTTATGAAATCCAGCTGGAAAATGCCGTGCTGTCAATCTAAATATATTCTTTATATCTTTTATATACACTTTATATCCTTTATATAATCTTTACAGTGGGTTTGCAAATGAGAAGCTAATCCCATAGAAGCTCATAATTGATGTGGTCAGTGTGTTTAGCAACGTCCCATAGTAACACAGGAGAACATCGTCATAAGAGTCCCGTTTCCAGTTAATGTAGAACTACCCAACACTAATCCAGAATTAACTTAAGCCAACGCCTCGCTTCCCCTGAGTCGCCGCAGTGCGCAGCGATGTGACATTCTATTAACTGGAACTGGCAGAGCTCCTTTCGCAGGACCTCGGCTCAGTTGTCAGGAGTTTCCATGAATGGGTCTGGTCGCAAAGCGAGACGCGTTACTTCCCTCTGCCTCACTCACACAAACACACTCTATATGGTCTTGTTTTGACCTTTCTAAATGTGTTTGGACTTTCGGAGGAAACTTGCTGCACAGCTGGTTTGTTTGTGGCTCTGCAATACACTGAGGCAAAAAAGAAAAAAACACAAACAACTGTAATTATCAAACGTGGTTCTGCATTCGTTTTCCTCTCGACTGCTCTCAGCCAGAGGATGGCATCACGCTCTTCAGATCGAGGCTGAATGATAACTGGGGCCTCTGTTAGCACAGGGGATGTTAGGTTGATGGACTGATGTTTTTGATCGAGGAAACCGTTCAAACATGGGTCAGGCCCAGTTATTGCTGGGACTTATGAATAAACATGCATCAAAAATGTTCTGATGAATGAAGGCATTCTACAGTGCGAATGCTCTGTCGCCTAATTCCGGCTGCCTCTGGATGTAAATGAGAGGATAAATAATAAGCATGAGCCTATGGGAGCCGGATTAAAGACGGGCCATCTGCTGCCAATCCAGCTGGAATGCCGTGCATCACGCAGACATTAATCCCCAAAGCTGGGTTGCAAGTCCCGATTGTCAGCCGGTCCCCAGGTAGAGCCGTTCCCGAGATCCAGCCAACGCCTCGCTTCCCTGAGTCGCCGCCGCAGCGATGTGACATTCTATTAACTGGACTGGCAGAGCTCCTTTCGCAGGACCTCGGCTCAGTTGTCAGGAGTTTGATGAATGGGTCTGGTCGCAAAGCGAGACGCGTTACTTCCCTCTGCCTGTGTCTGTTCCTTTCGGTCTTGCTGCACAGCTGGTTTGTTTGTGGCTCTGCCAACTGAGGCAAAAAAGAAAAAAAACAACAACTGTAATTATCAAACGTGGTTCTGCATTCGTTTTCCTCTCGACTGCTCTCAGCCAGAGGATGGCATCACGCTCTTCAGATCGAGGCTGATGAGTGGGGCCTCTGTTAGCACAGGGGATGTGTTGATGGACTGATTGATCGAGCCGTTCAAGGGTCAGGCGTTATTGCTGGGACTTATGAATAAATGCATCAAAATGTTGATGAATGAAGGCATTCTACAGTGCGAATGCTCTCGCACTAATTCCGGCTGCCTCTGGGTAAATGAGCAGGATAAATAATAAGCAGAGCCTATGGGAGCCGGATTAAAGACGGGCCATCTGCATGCCAATGAGCAGACTGATCTGCAGGGAATGAGCGAGACGGGGAGGCTGGACACATTTCCACCACCCAACATTAACGAACAAGCTTTTAATGATCAGCATGACGTCGACATAAAGATATTCTACATCCGATTCGCCTCAGCATTTGGACTGTTTGTGTTATTATGAATGAATTGTGATTGTTGTTGGGTTTCAGTTAATTCTAGCAATTTTCTTACAATTCAGATCAGAATCGTGAGAATCAGTTTAGATCAGTTCTGTTAAGGTTTACTGTCCATAAACTAGGATGATAAGTCCAGTTAATCAAGCACTGAACAAGCAGACCATCAAAAAATTGTATATTAAGTCCAGTTAATCAAGTACAGAACAAGTGGACCAAAATAAACTAGTGTAGTGTTAATCAAGCACTGAACAAGCAGACCATCAAAAAATTGTATATTAAGTCCAGTTAATCAAGTACAGAACAAGTATATAAACTATATATATATATATATATAATTAATTAATTAATTAGTTAGCGGCACGGTGGCTGAGTGGTTAGCACATTCGCCTCTCAGCTCTAGGGATTCCCGATTCGAATCCCCATCTGGGTGGCGTTTCCATGTTCTCCCCGTGTCGGCGTGGGTTTCCTCCGGGTTCTCCGGTTTCCTCCCACAGTCCAAAAACATGGATCAAGTCACTTGAATTCTCCAAATTGCCCCATATAGAGTGTGTCTGTGTGAGTGAGTGTGTGCCCAGCGATGGATTGGCGTCCTGTCCTGGGTGTATCTGCCCAGCGCCCGAGACGTTCTCCCCTGGATGGGCATGGGGAACCCACTGCGACCCTAATAGAGGATAAAGTGGGAGATAATGGATGAATGAATGAATATTAATTAGTCCAGTTAATCAAGCAACAAATTTGGTCATTTAGCAGAAGCTTTTATCCGAAAGTAACTTAGATGTACACTGTCAGATCACAGGGTTGATACAGCGCCCCCTGGAGCAATGAGGGGTCCACATTGGTAACTTCAGTGGACCTGGGATTTAAACAATCTCACAACCTTCTGATTGACAGCCCAACATCCTAACCACTGAGCTACCACACCCTAGTAGCATAAACTAGCATCATAAGTCCAGGTAATCAAGCACCGAACCAGTTTAAAAAACAACTGCTAAACTAAGACTAGCAATTTATTCGTATTAAACTAGTAACAGGCAAATCTCCCAAATCTCATACAATTACCTAAATCCTTATTTTAAAACTATCGTGACCTGAAGATAACATGGTGGCATGGGGAGGACATGCAGACTTCCCGCGGTAAGCCGTTCTTACTTTAGGAAGTGCTAACCGCTACACCACCGTGCTGCCCGTCAGTATGAATCATGTGACGCTCCAGATCATTACTCCCATTTATATTTGCGACAATATTTTAGTGTAATGGAAACACCCCGCCATACGCTCAGCGCCTGGTGTGTTAATTAGTTAAAGTATTAAATGCCTAACGGTGATTTGTTGTCTCCTGTCCCTCCAGCTGTGCAGTCTCTGAACAGTCTGAACGATCAGATTGCCCATTTCATGGTGAACAGTCCCAGTATGCTGAACAATAAGGACGACGCCTTCCTGCTGACCGAGAGGGACACACTGACGCAGTCCATGGCTCTGATGAGACACCTGCTTATGGACGCTCAGGTAGATGCTCTCATCTTATAATGTTTATATAAAGTAAGGGTAAGCATGTCATATAAATGAAAGGCTAAGTTTGTCTGTATAATACAGCATTTATATGCTGCATATCATATTAAGGGTGAAGACAACAAAGCGTCTGAATATGATATTTAACTAATTTATTTACTATTTATTTTATTTTACATGTTTTTAATATATGGTGGATAAGTGGTTGGCATGTTCTCCTCTCAGCGCTAGGGAGTCCTGGTTCGAATCCCCATCTGGGTGGAGTTTCCATGTTCTCCCCGTGTCTTAGTGGGTTTCCTCCGGGTTCTCTGGTTTCCTCCCACAGTCCAAAAACATGGATCAAGTCAATGGAATTCTCCAAATTGCCCCATGTTGAGTGTGTCTGTGTGAGTGTGTGCCCAGTGATAGATTGGTGTCCTGTCCTGGGTGTATCTGCCCAGCGCCCGAAACATTCTCCTCTGGATGGGCATGAGGAACCCCCCCCCCCCATATAGTGTGTGTGATGGATTGACACCCTGTCCTGGCTGTATCTGCCAGGTAAGATAGATAAGATTTATTCATTCATTATCTCCCGCTTTGTCCTCTATTAGGGTCGCGGTGGGGTTCCCCATGCCCATCCAGGGGAGAACGGCTCGGGCGCTGAGTAGATAGACACAGGACAGGGTGCCATCGCTGGGCACACACTCACTCACACAGACACACTCTATATGGGGCAATTTTTGAGAATTCAATTGACTTGATCCATGTTTTTGGACTGTGGGAGGAAACCGGAGAACCCGGAGGAAACCCACGCAGACACGAGGAGAACATGGAAACTCCACCCAGATGGGGATTCAAACTGGGAATTCCTAGTGCTGAGAGGCGAACGTGCTAACCACTAAGCCACCGTGCCGCAAGATAGATAAGATAGATAACGAAATGGGAGATTTATTATCTAAACTGTTCATCCTAATTAGGGTCACATGGATGCCCCCCCCTGACCCTAGTAGAGGATAAAGCAGAAGATGATGGATGGATGGATCAAAGCTGCACATTCTTATAAGTGTCACATGGATGGAGGAGCACAATCCATCCAGCCACAGTATCTCCCTAATTCTAATAATAGCAACAATAAATAAACTACCGAGGACCTAAAAAAACAGAATAAAGAGGACATGGAGGCTTCAGTAAAGAGTTCCTTATAATTCCCAGACAGAACAGAAAACATCCTTTGTGTGGAATTTGCATTTTCTTCGCTGTCTGCTCTGTTTTTCTTCCACAGTCCAAAAAAAGTTGCATCAGGTGAACAAGAGACCCCAAATATCCTCAGGGTGAAAATGTAAATCTGCCTGCGCTACAATAGACCTTTAGTTTTGTCTTCTTTTAGCCGGTTAATGCTGGGATAGGCTTCATCGACCCAGATTACAATCATCCATCCATTATCTTCCGCTTTATCCTCTACTAGGGTCGTGGGGGGGGGGGTTCCCCATGCCCATTCAGGGGAGAATGTCTCGGGTGCTGGGCAGTTACACCCAGGACAGGACGCCAATCTATCGCTGGGCACACACTCACTCACACACACACACACACACACTCTATATGGGGCAATTTGGAGAACTCAATTGACCATGTTTTTGGACTGTGGGAGGAAACCAGGAGGAGAACCCGGAGGAAACCCACGCGGACACGGGGAGAACGTGGAAACTCCACCCAGATTGGGATTCGAACCGCGAATCCCTAGCGCTGAGAGGAGAACATGCTAACTACTAAGCCACCCACGTCACATGATCACTTTCCGAAACCTAAAAGTATTCAGAAACATCCGGTGAGACGGTGATTGTGATCAATGCTGATGTTTGTTGATGTCACATATTAAATACATAAGATGAGAGGAGAACATGCTAACCACTAAGCGACCGTGCTGCCCCAGATTACAATCAGTGACTTAAATAAATAATTCGGGGACATTTTGTTGACATCATGTAAAGAAGCTATGGCACAGAATCAGGATGCGCGCTGGGGCACAGAGCACATGTTTAACTCATGCATCACATTTGCTGCATAAATTCACTTAGCCGTCTGTTTCTAAACATTATTCAGCTGATCCTGGAATCCGTTCACAGGATCCTAAAAGCAGCATCTCATTATGTTCCTGTCAGACCTTCAGCAGTGTGTGTGTGTGTGTGTGTTTAATACGCAGACAGTGTATTCTATGAGGAACATACAACTGATTGTTATTCATGCACGCACAACACTCCGAGGAAACACGGGCAGCTCAAAACTGTGATGACTCTTTTCTAATTATCCGCTCTGACTCGGGTCGCCAGGAGATTTTTTTTTTTTGCACATTAATCAGAGTTCCAACTTCAGGCAGGTCTTGGTGGCTCGGCTCGGCCGACCTGCCAAGTGCGACTCGGGTTCCCAGCAGCCGAGAAATGAAATTCACGCATCGACTATCTGATCTGATAATGATGCGCGACCTCCGGGTCCATGAGCGGGCTGATGGGAGAATGTGACCACGCAAAGTCTGCTGGATGTTTGGTTAATTTCCCTTTTTTAGCGCTCGGAGAGAGGCTACGTTTTCAGGTGGGGTGGGGGGGGGGGGGGTTCGGATGAGCTGTTTCTCACCGGGGTCTAGGAGGGTAGAGATGTAGACAGGAGCGAAAGCATCGCGAAATGTCACGATTTGAATAACTGAAAGTCATTTCGTCTGCGCGAGAGATAAAGCCGATTTAATGGGCTGAGGCCTTTTGAAAGTGCGATATTCAAATGAGCTGCGCGAGAAAAGCCTCAGCGCAGAGTCCTTTGCTTTGACGGCACTTGAACCGGTCCCCGTGTGGTCATCCATCCAGCCGTTATCTTCTGCTTTATCCTCTACTAGGGTTGTGGGGGGGGGGGGGTTCCTCCATGCCCATCCAGGGGAGAGCGTTTCGGGCTCTGGGCGCCCAGGGCAGGACGCCAATCTATCACTGGGCACACTCACTCACTCACACACACTCTATATGGGGCAATTTGGAGAATTCAGTTATAATAATAATAATAATAATAATAAATTTTATTTGTAGTGCACTTTACATTTGATCACAAATCTCAAAGTGCTACAACATATAACAACTAACAACATATAAAAGCAAAAAGTTAAGAATAGTAAATTCTTCTAAAAAAAGCAGATAACAACACTATAAAAGCAACAATCAATTAAAAATGATCAGTTCTTCTAAAAAGCAGATAAAAACACTATAAAAGCAACAATCAATTAAGAATTTGCAGCCCATGGTAAGTTCTTCTAAAAAGAAACGTTTTAAGTCCTTTTTTAAAACTTTCTATTTCCTGAGGAGCTCTCAGCTGGTCAGTTAGAGCATTCCACAAGCGTGGTGCGGCAGTACAAAAGGCTCCATCACCCATGGTGCTGAGCTTAGTTCTGGGGAGGAGGAAGGATCAATTGACCTTGATCCATGTGTTTCGACTGTGGGAGGAAACCGGAGAACCCGGAGGAAACCCACAAGGACACGGGGAAAACATGGAAACTCAACCCAGATTGGGATTCGAGCCGGGAACCCATAGAGTTGAGAGGTGAACATGCTAACCACCAAGCCGTGTGATCATCAGAACCGATTTCTTTACTGTTGCAACTATGGAGGTAAAAATATATTTATATTTAGGCAGGATGTTCAATTAAAAAATAAGAGCCACACACACACACTTTCTATAGTTGCTACATGGGGAACGTGGTTGATTTATTTATTTATTTTTATTTTTTGCTTATTCAGTAAATAATTCTCTTCAGTGCAGGATGCCTGAACCGGAAACACTTTTCTGCTGCACAATAGCCGTCCCTGGTTTAGTAAGAGGCTTTTTCCTGATCACTGCAATATCCCCACTTCATATAAAAGATATCGGTGGACAAACCACAAACAATACTAAGAAACTGTGCTTTGCAAGTAAAAAACATAAAACATACTGCAGCATCAGTGAGGAAGAGGCTGTGAGGCGGGTCACTGTTTTAGCAGAGAATTCTTTTATTAATACAGAACTTCACATTCGAAGAACATCCTCCAAAAGCTCAAAGCAGCCAATGCCCCTCCTTACATCCCCCAGCCGCAGGGCAAACTATCACCCCACGCGAACCTTCAACATTGGTGGGGCAATGGCGGGTGCCACAATAGTGATAAAGGTGCCCGTTTTTTTTTTTACTGGGGCTAAAAGAACAGCCTCTGTTAACGTTGTTAATAACCAGCCGTAGTGTTATAACATTGACACAAAGCTTTATAACCAGCATTTTATCACGCTCTTAGTTGGTTGTGGTGACTTCCTGTGGGTTTTAGAGTTTTGAATGTGAAACGTTATCATGTTAGTCCAGTCTTATCTGATTTTTTTTTATTTTTATTGGCACCTGCTTAGTTTTTGCTTTGATCACAGAGCTCTCTCTATAACACGGTTCTAAAGGTGCAACGTGGTTCGGTGGCACAGATCAAACTTCGATTTTAATTTCATTCTGTTGCAATCATGCCACTCATCCGTCTGGCTTCACTTTGTGCTGAACCCGGTGCCATGTGCCGGTTCTGCGCCTCACTGATTTGATTAGAAATGCATTTGTGTTTAGATTCATTAAGCAAACAGACTGAGGTTTCACTGATGATTCAGGTTTTGCCAATTCGGAGTTTATTGAGCCCAAACCTGGCTGTGCGTGCCAGAGCTGCCGCCGATAATTGTGCACATGAGAGACAAGATTGACATCAGGTGACAAAGTTTCAGCCTGACTCACTAAATACAGACCGTTTTGGATTCCTTGGGCATAACATCCAAATGGAACCTTAAAGTCATCTGGATTTGAACATGTGATATTTAAAAATAATAATAATAAAGAAATCACCCGGGCGGCACGGTGGTTTAGTGGTTAGCATGTTCTCCTCTCAGCACTAGGGATTGCCGATTCGAATCCCTAGTTGGGTGGAGTTTCCATGTTCTCCCCGTGTCCGCGTGGTTTCCTCTGGGTTCTTCGGTTTCCTTCCACAGTCCAAAAACATGGATTAAGTCAATTGAATTCTCCAAATTGCCCCATATAGAGTGTGTGTGAGTGTGTGCCCAGCGATGGATTGGCACCCTGTCCTGAGTGTATCTGCCCAGCGCCAGTGACGTTCTCCCCTGGATGAGCATGGTGAACCTCTCCCCCCCCCACCCCACCCACACTAAAGCATTTTTTCACCCACTCGCATTTTTTACTATTATCTTTTTTTTTTATTTTGCTGAGGAGTAAAATGAATGAATAAACAAGAATACAACAGTGAATGGCATTATAATATGAGAAAATAAACAGTGTCTATTTAATTAAGACATCCGAGTATTTTATATAATTCTTTAATTATAATTTTATAACCCCTAAAATTATTAACAAACACTCACACACCCACAGCACAAACAGACACAGACCAACACAGCCCATCCAGGGGAGAACGTTTCGGGCGCTGGGAAGATACACCCAGGACAGGACTCCAATCTATCGCTGTGCACACGATCACTCACACACTTACAAACACATACACACTCTATATGGGGCAATTTGGAGAATTCAATTGATCTTGGTCCATGTTTTTGGACTGTGGGAGGAAACCGGAGAACCCGGAGGAAACCCACGTGGACATGGGGAGAACATGGAATCTTTGCCCAGATTGGGATTCGAGACAGAAATCCATAGTGCTGAGAGGAGAACATTTTAACCACTAAGACACCGTGCCAGCCCTTATTTTTCTAATCTGAAAATATACGAAGTCTTGAATCCACAGCGAGACCGAAAGAGGTTTTGTGGATTTCCACAACATTAATATGTGACGTCTAGCTAATAAAGAGGTACAAGCCACAACCTCTGACTGAGCCTGAGTAAGTAAATACAGTCAGGAGCAAGACCAAATATCATGCTCGCATTTCATTAGAACTCATTTAGCTTTGATTCCGACACATTCGATGTGATGCCCAAATAGATTTTCTTAGCACATTTTTTAGTAATTAAAAAAAATTCTGATAATCTAATTTTATAATTAAGTTTTTTCTCCCCCCCACCCCAAATTGTCTACAAATGAGGATTTGATGTCTAGTCTACTATAAAACAATGAGTATATCTTAAAAGCATACCTAATTGGACATTTACATTTGTGCTTCTGAAAGCGTTCCTGTTCAGCATCTCCCACCGTTTTAAATGTCAAATTTAGACATCCTGTTATTAAAATTATAATAAAATTAGAAGGTCAAACTCATTACCACTTGAGAAAAGCAATTCAGACTAGTGGGAATCGTGGAGATAAACATGAGGCATATAAGATACCTGTCTAAAATCCTTAATAAAAAATTAAGGTGTTAATGTTTAAAATATCTCAAATATAAAATGCAGTGGCTAAAATAAACATGGAAAACACGGATTTCCAAACATTGTTTCTTAGTACAGCTTTTTCCATCTCAGCTGCTGATCTCTCCAAACCATTCAGTGTGACCTTTACAATAAGCGACATTAAAAAACATGGAGATTGTGATGGAATTTATCCTGAAAGTTACTGAGAGGAAGGTGATGGAGCACAGAGCACCAGCTCATCATAGATAAACCTACAGACATCCTCACTTAAAGGCAATTTAGCATCTGTAGCTAACCTGTGTGTCTTTGTGTGTGTGTGTATATATATGTATGTATATGTGTGTGTGTGTATATATGTATGTATGTGTGTGTGTGTGTGTGTGTGTGTGTATATATATATATATGGATGGATGTGTGTAATAGTTGGGTCTCACACTCTTTGGGGTGTTTGGGATGTGCTGGAGGACAGACTTTCTACAATGGTTTAAATCTCCACCATCAGATCAGGATCTTGGGGAACAATCAATGCAACTGTGGACAGAAATAAATGTTGTGAGATTGCAGAAAATTGTGGAGACAGAGTGATGTAATCAAAGGTTTTCTTAAATCTTCAGACCGTCTTGTGCTGTTTTTCTGTGCATTTTTATGGACGTCTTTTAGTTTAATATGCTGAAGATGATGCAAACTTGTGCTGTTTAATGGTGAATAATTTATTAGCGGAGGCTTCTAATTATTATTTTTTTGGATCTGGTGGTTTGGGAAAGTTGATTTTTCATTTTTTTACTTTTTTTTTTTAGATATACTTTGGTAAGTTTGTAAACTGGTTGATTTTGTAGAAGGACACCTTTTTAAAGATAAAAGTTCCTGAGACGTTCTGATTTCAGGTCCATGACGTTATCTCCGTGACCTCAATCTCACTTCTCACTTCTTAACTTTTTTTGGTTTAAGACCCGTCTCTGATGCTTCTCCCGTCTTTGCAGGGATTTTTTTCCCCTCTTGAGCTGGGCTTCTTCATCCTTCGCCTCTTAACCTCTTCACATGGAGCTCTGTTTGAACGTTGTAGCATGTGGGTGAGGGAAGGTGAGATGAGAGACGGAGGAGGTTGACGAGGGTTTTTTTGTCTTCTCGTTAAGCCAGTTTAGAAAAATGTGGTGAAGAGTCAGAATTGAGAGAGGAGAAGAGCTTCTGATGGAATAATTAGCAGATGTTTGCGAGTACATGTTATTAAAGTAATGCACAAGCAGGGCTCTCTCAGCACACCACTAACACACTGGGTGCTGTGTAGGTTTTCATGCTGTGTGAACTGTGTAGGGCAGCTAATGTTGACCTGCTGCATCATCCATATTCACTTATGCACTTACTGTATGATACATTATGAACAGTGGATTCATAGTGTTATATTTTGTCACATAATTATCGAGTTTATCCACGACTTTTACACTTATCAAAAACAAATGTAACACTTTCTATAACTCCAGTATTCATAATGTATTATAAGTGCATTTATGAAGTATACATGACGTCAAAAGCCTTTGTTAATGTACATAGATGTTCATAATCATAGTTATAAAGTATTATGACAATTTCACATAAGGCTTTATAACACAAAGTGGCATAATGCATTATAATATGATCTGAATTAAACTTTTGATTCTTTGGATATTTAGACATTCTCACTTAAAATCTCTGAGCATTTATAAGCTTTTATAAGTCATTATGTACTACTATGTATGCAGTCTCTTTCAAAGAGGTAATCAATGACTTTAACACTTTACTTTATGCTTGTAAAGAGAGTTAATAAGCTTTTATAAACATATGAGCACTTCATAAAGTCATTTTTAGGAAATTTGTTTGTTATACACAAATGTTATAAGGTTTTATGTCATGGTCTCTATAATAAGTTAATGAACAGTTAAAATATATAATTTGTAATGGATTATGCGACTTAGTGTTAAGAACATGACCTGTTCTTAACACTTTTAGTGGTTATAAACATCTATGGATATTAACAAAGGCTTATGACAAGTATCATGAAGCATTATGAATTTATAAAGCTTTATAAATGTGTTAATAAAGCATTATGAACATCAGATTTAGGGAAAGTGGTACCAAGTTCGGCCACAATTTTAGTGCGTATTATTATTATTATTATTATTATTATTATTATTGTTATTATTTTGTATATATTTTTTGATTTCTCATAATAAAAGCAGTAGAATAATTTTTTTTTATTGCACGCACTCACTGCCGTCCCTCGGCAGAACTATCGTAATGTTATTTGTTATGATTTGCAGAACTGCAGCGTCTCATTCTCAACGTTTCTCGTGATTGTTGGATTGTTCCATCATGGCATCCTCCAGTACTTACATCCATTACTGTTCCGTCACTACAAAACCCAGCAGGCAATATGCAAATTCATAATGAAATCACAGAGGAATCGTTAATGGCTGAGTGCATGTCGACTTGCCTTTAATGACAACTGGGAATGCCGGATTTTTACTCTGAGCTTTTTATATCCCATCTACCATAATTACTGTAAGCATTACTGTTTCTGTTCTGACAAAAAAAGTGTTCTTGTGGATAATGGCTACAGCAGTCCAATGTTAATATCTAAGGTTGAAAGCCTTTCAAATAAATATTGAGCTCTCTGAGATTAAAAAAATGTACAGATTGAACTTTAAATGCAACAAATTCAACGTTTTAATCAGACCTCGTAAACATCGCCTCACATGCCACGTTCTGTTATCATTCTAATAACGAATGCTGGCAATAACATTTTATAAAATGGTTATATTGATTATGATGATGATTTTTAGAGGTGTTGCAGATTATGGTGACACAGTGCTGAAGCGGTGCTGAGCACCTGATCTGAGATAATAAACACAATCATTAGTTATTGTTCTGTATAAAGGCTTTTATTTTCATTACTTTCATATTCATTGTATTATAAAAATATCTATAAAATATTTAATGCAGAGGAAATTTTCTAGGGCAGCACAGTGACGTAGTGGTTAGTATGTAGATCCAGGTTGGAATCCTGATCTGGGTGGAGTTCCAGGTCTGCGTGTTCCTTCCACAGTCCAAAAACATTGATTCATGATAAATTGTCTGCTCCAAATTGCCCCTATATAGTGTGTGTGTCTATGACTGGAGGCAAGCAATAGGTTTCCATATTCTCCCCGTGTCCACGTGGGTTTCCTCCGGGTTCTCCAGTTTCCTCCCACAGTCCAAAAACATGGATCAAGGTCAATTGAATTCTCCAAATTGCCCCATATAGTGTGTGTCTGTGATGTGTGTCCAGTGATGGCTCTCTGTCCTGTGTGTATCTGCCCAGTGCCTGAAATGTTCTCCCCTGAATGGGCAATGGGCACGCACCCTTTACAAAATAGTCTATGCTTCTTTTATTAATCCTGACTACACACACACACGTTTCGAAACACAGACACACAACTTGCAAATCGTGCTACGATATCGCTCCTGTAAACAACGTTTTAAAACATCAGTTCTAAAAATAAATAGAGAGGTAAGAAGCAGCCTGGGGTTTATTCCAGAAGCTGAGTGGTTGTTTCTGAGTAACTGTATACTGCGACTCAAAGGCATGGATCAGCAAACTTTAATATTTAAAGAGCCTTTTTTGCCAGAAAGAATAAACTAATATCTGTCTGGGGAAAAAACGTGAAACCTTGTAAATGCAGGTTCCACAGATTATGAGTCTGAATCAACTTTCAAAGCTCAATATCCACCGTTTAATCCACTGCCAGGGCTGCCCAGGCCCGACCAAAGAAGCATGCTGGGTACAACACGGACACACACTCACACACATCATATAGGGGCAATTTAGAGCAGCTAAATCACCTTGAATCCATGTTTTTGGACTGTGGGAGAAAACCTAAAAGCAGGAAGAAAACACACATGGACACGAGGAGGACATGGAAACTCCAACCAGATTGGGATTGGATCCCCGGCACTGAGAGGAGAACATGCAAACCACTAAACCACCGTGCCACCCGCTGTACAATTGTAATAAGCAAAATACACAATCTTATTTGTTTAATCTGGTGATTTTTTTTATTGGACTGATGGGGGTTAAGGAACCGGCATTGTGTCCTGAAGGTCCCCGTGTGAGGAGGACATGGAAACTCCACCCAGATTAGGATTGAATCCCTGGCACTGAGAGGAGAACATGCAAACCACTAAACCATGGGGCTGTTTATATTTTCATCCATACATTATCTTCCACTCTACTCTACTAGGGGGTTCCCCATGCCCATCAAGGAGGGAACTATTTAGGTGCTGGGTAGATACACCCTGGACAGGGCGCCAATCTATCAATGGGCACACTCACACACACACACACTCTGAAGGGGCAATTAAAAGCAGCTAATATACCTTAAATGGGCACACACTCACACACACACACACAGACTCTATATGGGGCAATTTTGAGAATTCAAGTGACTTGATCCATGTTTTTGGACTGTGGGAGGAAATTGGATCACCCAGAGGAATCCTACGCGGACACAGGGAGAACATGGAAACTCCACTCCGATCGGGATTCGAACCTGGATCCTCAGCACTTAGAGGAGAACATGCCAACCACACGCTACTGTTTTATATAAAATGCTGATTTTCATAGCTGGGGTACTTTTTCGAGCTGCTTTTCCCATGCTGTTGGTGACCTCCGATGTCCTGGTGATTTAGAAGTAGTGGAAGCTCGCGTTCTGTTCAGAGGAGACAGGGTGAAATGAAAAATGAAATGTGCCGGGTTTTCGACGCGAGTGGCGGTGAGAGCTTCGAGCCGCGAATGCTTTCACTGCCAGAGAATCAGCTTTCATGAGGTTGAACGCGGCGGCGATAATTTATTCCCTTCAGCTACAGAGATTTGGCAGAAATACTCCGGTAATTAATTATTGACTAATCAAGATTGAACAGGGTTATTATGGTCCAAGTTTCTGTAGCTGGCCTATCGATCCAGTGGGGTTTTCATTTCATCGCCGTGATTGGACGAAAGGCTCGACAAGAAGTAATGAACTATGCTATGGTCAATTATGCATGTCTTATAAAGAGAACTTACTTATGTTTATTAATTAAAACGCCAACGTTCCGACTAGTGATCATGTGACCAAGTGAACTGTTTTGCCTACTGTACTTCCATCCATCCATTATAGTCCTCTTTATCCTGTACTAGGTTTGCGGGAGGGGGGGGGGGTATATACCATTTAATTTAATGGTTTAAGATGTCTGTTAAAGGGCGGCACAGTGGCTTAGTGGTTAGCATGTTCTCCTCTCAGCACTAGGGATTCCTGGTTCGAATCCTAATCTGGGTGGAGTTTCCATGTTCTCCCCGTGTCCATGTGGGTTTTCTCCGGGTTCTCTGGTTTTCTTCCACAGTCCAAAAACATGGTCAATTGAATTCTCCAAGGTCAATTGAATTCTCCAAATTGCCCCATATAGAGTGTGTCTGTGTGAGTGAGTGTGTGTCCAGTGATAGATTGCCACCATGTCCTGGGTGTATCTGCCCAGCGCCTGAGACGTTCTCCCCTGGATGGACATGTGGAACCCCCCCCGCCCCCCCGCGACCCTAGTAGAGGATAAAGCGGAAGATGATGGATGGATGGAAGATGTCTGTCACAAAAGATCGTGTATCTCACACACATTCTCTACAGGAATCAAACTTCTCATTATATATTCTGCTTAATCCCATATTAGGGTTGTGGGGGGGGGGGGGGTTCCCATGCCCATCCAGGGGAGAACATTTCGGGCGCTGGGTAGATACACCCAGGACAGGACGCCAATCTATCACTGGGTACACACTTGCTCACAGAGACACAAACGCACTCTATATGGGGCAATTTGGAGAATCCAGTTGACCTTGATCCATGTTTGTGGACTCTGGAAGAAAGATTGTGTGATGATCAGGTGACCCGTATTTAGCAAATTGAAAACTATGAGTCCATTGAGGGCGTCCTGCAGAACCGCCAATCCAATTAATATCCAGGTTCCATCCAGTATTCGTCAAAGCCGCAGTGCTTCAGCAGAACCATGGATGAAGATCTGATTACACCTCCAGGAAACTGGCCACACCTCAAAGAAACAGACAAGAAAAGCAGTTAGAGCTGATAATAAAGCCCAGCATTTAATTAATAAGTAATTGATTGAAATGAGTGAGTGTTCTGTAGATTAGTTTTATCAATTCCCTTTCGAATGGGAACTCGAGCTCTCTGGGTGACGGAGTGAGGGACGGTCATGACTAACAGACGACTCCCGTAGCAGTCTGCTGATTGTTTGATCCTAAATGGCTGGATGTTCCTCGCTGCTTGATTTCCTCCAGATATAATCTGCTCCAGAACCCCGTTCATGCCGCGTCCCCCAGCAGCGCATCCATCTGCGGCTGCGGCCGCTCTGTTTATCTGGAGAGAGCTCTGTGAAGGGTGCTGAGGACGTCCAGCCGATAAGCCGCCCAGTATGGAGGTGTTCCCTCAGACTTTGAGACGTGTGCCGAGTTCGTCAGGCCGTCCGTGGGTTTAACGTGATGGCTGTTATGATTACGGGTCTTCTGTCTATGCTCTCGTCTCTCCTTTGGTCCTGTCCCGTCATGACATCAGCTGGCTTTCGCAGAACACTAAAGCTGTATGGATGTTGCTTACGTTACTTACTAGTTTATCTAGTTTATTTTGCACTTTTTGTTTTACATGAGGTAAAAAAAATTAATTTAATTTATTCTCCAAATTCTCCAAATTGCCCCATATAGAATGTGTTTGTGTGAGTGAGTGTGTGCTCAGTGATAGATCGGCGTCCTGTCCTGGGTGTATCTGCTCAGCACCTGAGACGTTCTCCCCTGGATGGGCATGGGGAACCCCCCGCGACCCTAGTAGAGGATAAAGTGGAAGATAAATAATGGAAGGGTTTAGGATATCTGTTAATGTCTGTCATAAAAGATGGTGTACCTCACACACATTCTCTTCAAACTTCTCATCAAACTTCTCATTATATCTTCTGCTTAATTCCATGTTAGGGTCGCGGGGGGGGCATCTAGGGGAGAACGTTACAGGCGCTGGCGAGATACACCCAATCTATCGCTGGGCCCACAAACACACTATTTAGGAACAATTTATATAGGGGCAATTAAAGAGCAGCCCCAATTTACCTTGAATCCATGTTCTTGAACCGTGTGAGTAAACAGGAGAACCACTTAAAAAAAACCCACACTGAAAACATGGACACTCCACTACCCCAAAACAACACTCCTCACACTCACTAAGACGCACACTATATGGGGCAATTTTGAGCAGCCAATTCACCTTGAATCCATGTTCTTGGACTGTGGGAATAAACAGGATAACCCCTTAAAAAAAAAAACCCACACTGAAAACATGGACACTCCACTCTCCCAGAACAACACTGCTCACACTCACTCACTAAGATACACACTATATGGAGCAATTTTGACCAGCCAATTCACCTTGAATCCGTGTTTTTGGACCATGGGAGTAAACTGGAGAACCCTGAAAGTAAACCCCACAGGGACAGGAAGAGAACATGGACACTCCACCTACCAGGACAGGGTGCCAAACTATTGCTGGGCACATACTTACTCGCACACACACAATATAGGGGCAATTTACCCAATCCAAAAATCCAAAAACATGGTTCCTAGGTGAATAAATCACTATAAAATGCCCTTATGTCATGTGTGTCAGTGTCTGTGTGTGCCCAGTAATGGTTTGGCTCCCTATTCTTGGTGTATCTGCCAAGCGCCTGAAACATTGTCCTTTAGATAGACATAAGGAACAACCCCCCCCTCCCCCCCCAGCTTTATTTGCACAGAAATGCCAAATGTAAAGTATGCTCCCTGCTTAGGAACAGAGAAAATTCTTGTGAGCTGTGCGGAGTTCATAAAATATGGCTGACGTGGCCGATCATTTAATTTTTTTCCTGTAGAACGATCACAGAAGCGAAATGACTCTGCGCTCGCCCATGCTGTTATTCTTCTATTCCCAAGGGCATGGCGTGTTTCTCCAAATTTCTGCTTCTCCCACACATTTTCCCTCCCATTGTACTCACCTCAGAAAGCCCCTTCTGAGAAACTCCCCCCACAGGAGGAGACAAAAGCTTCTACAGATTCAAATGCCGTGCTTTACTGTTAAATGCCTTATTTAAATATTAAATATTAATACTTTATTTAAATATTCACCTAAAACGTCACTATTTCTAAAGCTTATTTGATCTGATCACAGATTGTAATGATTATATCTAAAATTATAAAAGACTTTGTACTGGTACAAGTCTAACCATCCTTCAGTTGGATGGGGGGGGGGTTCTCCATGCCCATCCAGGGGGAGCGTGGGCAGATACAACCAGGACAGGGCGCCCATCTATCACTGGACACACACTCACTCACACAAACACACTCTGTATGGGGCAATTTGGAGAATTTAATTGACCTTGATCCATGTTTTTGGACTGTGGGAGGAAACCGGAGAACCCGTAGGGAACCCACATGGTGACGGGGAGAACATGGAAACTCCACCCAGATTGGGATTCG
>JAFMOC010000009.1:10622500-10645000 GCA_019802505.1 Corydoras sp. C115 | reverse complement strand
AAATAGCCGTTTGAGGTTGTCACGTGGTTTTGGGACTTGCTATTTTTGATTTGCTTAAAATGATATGTGTATGAGAAGTACCTGATATGATTAAAATAATCCAAAGCTCCTCATCCTCCTCCACAACTCCAACATCATACAAGTGCGATGTAGCATTAGTACAGAACTGAAGTTGTCATCATGTAAATATAGATCGAGCAGACTGTCGGCGTAAATGAAAGTCTGGGATCAGGTGTCGGCCGGTGTTTGTTGTGGTTCGTACATGTGTTTCTCTCAGCGTACATCTATATTCCACACTGATTGTGTTTTGAGGATAAATCCGTACCAGCTACCCCTGCTGTGCGCCGCAGCCATGCCATTTTTACATCAGCACTGTCACGATTTGAGGAATGCAGAGTGTGTTTCGGGATGCAACCAGAGACGGGATAGGACATGGGAGACATGCCACATGGAAGCTGTATATTTACACACAGACAGACAGAATGCTAATTTAAATCAGACTGTACACTAAATATGTAGAACGCTAAATTTCTTTTCATAGCGAGGGCGTGGTATGGGGTGGCACGGTGGCTTAGTGGTTAGCATGTTCTCCTCTCAGCGCTAGGGGTTCCCAGTTTGAATCCAATCTGGGTAGAGTTTCCATGTTCTCCCTGTGTCTGCGTGGGTTTCCTCCGGGTTCTCCGGTTTTCTCCCACAGTCTAAAAACATGGATCAAGACTCATATAGATTGCCCCATATAGAGTGTGTCTGTGTGAGTGTGTCCAGTAATAAATTGGCATCCTGTCCTTGTTGTATCTGCCCAGCACCCGAAACACTCTCCCCTGGATGGGCGCGGGGAACCCCCCCCCCCCCCGACCCTAGTAGAGGATAAAGTTGAAGTGGCTGTTCTAATTTGCCCCTATGGGTGGCACTGTGGCTTGCACATCTGTCTCTCAACACTAAGGATTTAGGTTTGAATCCCGTTCTGGGTGAATGGATTCAAGGTGAATTGGCTGCTTAATCTAAATTGCCCCTATATCGTATTTGAATGTGTGCAGGGCGATGGACAGACACCCCCCCCCCGCTCTCTAGGATTAAGGAGAAGATTGTTAAGCTTGGAAAAATTGCCCCTATAAAGTGACTGTGTGTGAGGTGTGTGCCCAGTGAGGGATTTGACCCCCCCTCCCCGTCCTGTGTGTGGTAAACAGATTACACATAATGTGGTGTTTTGTTTTTGTTTTGAGTGACCAGTTTAATCCACGAACATGTTCTTCAGCTGCGCTGCTGTCTCTTCTTACTTTTAACTAAAACCTTTAAACACTTTTGTCAAAGCACTTTAGTCAGGCCGCTGCACGCTGTCCACTCTCTCTCTCTCTCCATCATAGAAAGCCAATTACTCCTGTCCTGGCTGTAATAGCGCCGTGTTCCCCGGTGGAGCTGACAGATGAAGGATATTACTCCAGCATCTCGACTCTTTAACCAGCGCCGAGCTCATTATAACACACCTGTCATCTGCATCCCGTCCTCCCCGTATCACACGCAACCTGCCCGGCGGCCGCCACTCTGATAAAATAGAGCTCCAGGAAGGTTTATGGGCTATTACACGCCGACTTGAGCTTTTGGCTTTGGACCTATAATGCAGAGAGCTTTGGAATGACATTCTCGTCATTAGTCTGTACTTTAAAAGGCACTTACGCAGCAGAGGAGCCATTCAGACCGTAATGTGCCATTCAGAAGCAATATTAGTTTTGGATTTCATTCTTTCAGGACCATAGATACTTAAAGGATCTTGCAGAGTGGAAGTGAGGAATCAGAATCTTTTTTTGTGGAGTCTCTGTTTTATTTAGAATTAATATCTAAGGTCTGGGCGGCACGGTGGCTTAGTGGTTAGCACGTTCGCCTCTCAGCGCTAGGGATTCCCGGTTCGAATCCCCATCTGGGTGGAGTTTCCATGTTCTCCCCGTGTCCGCGTGGGTTTCCTCCGGGTTCTCCGGTTTCCTCCCACAGTCCAAAAACATGGATCAAGTTAATTGAGTTCTCTAAATTGCCCCACATAGAGTGTGTCTGTGTGAGTGAGTGTGTACCCAGCGATGGAT
The DNA here is from genome assembly GCA_019802505.1 of Corydoras sp. C115. NCBI lineage: Eukaryota > Metazoa > Chordata > Actinopteri > Siluriformes > Callichthyidae > Corydoras > Corydoras sp. C115. The sequence continues at coordinate 10,642,925 of JAFMOC010000009.1, read as the reverse complement.
TGGCGCCCTGTCCTGGGTGTATCTGCCCAGCGCCCGAAACGTTCTCCCCTGGATGGGCATGGGGAACCCCACCGCGACCCTAATAGAGGATAAAGCGGGAGATAATGAACGAATGAATGAATGAATCTAAGGTCTGTTCAGGCCCTCAAAACGCAAACACGTTTTACAAAATGATTCCAAAGCCTTAATCTACTTACGATTTGCTTGATTCATTTGCTTACTTCAGGTTCTAATATATTCAAAAGGTTATATCCATCCATTATCTTCCGCTTTATCCTCTACTAGGGTCGCGGGGGGGGTTCCCCATGTCCTTGCAGGGGAGAATGTCTCGGACGCTGGGCAGATACACCCAGGACAGAGTGTCAATCTATCGGTGGGCAAACACTCACTCACACAGACACATTCTATATGGGGCAATTTGGAGAATTCAATGGACTTGATCCATGTTTTTGGACTGTGGGAGGAAACCCACACGGACACGGGGAGAACATGGAAACTCCACCCAGATTGGGATTCGAACTGGGAATTCCTAGTGCTGAGAGGAGAACTCTGAGAACTCTCTTTATATATATATATATATATATATATATATATATATATATATATATATATATATAATTTTTTTTTTTTTTTTTTTTTTAATCAATATTTGACCCAAAGTATTCGGGTCTTACTCGTTTTTTAAATTTATTTATTTTTTATAATTTTATTTCATTATTGTTTATTTAGAGCTTTAAAACAGGCCTTATACATTTGTATACTAACACATTTAAACAAAATTACTTAGAAGTACCCCAACTTGATGGCTGGGGTCAGAATACAGGGTTCACTATACAGCCTCCCTGGAGCTATAAAGGTTTAGGGCGCACACTGACAGCTTTGGTGGGTTTGGGATTTGAACCCGGGTGGCACGTCGGCTTGGTGGTTAACTTGGTGGTTCACCTCTCAGCGATCTGGGTGGTTTTCCATGTTCTCTGATGTTTCCTCTGGGTTCTTCGGGTTCCTTCCACATCCCAAAAACATGGTTTCAGGGTGAATTGGCCACTTTAAATTGCCCCTATCATGTGCACCGTGATAGATTGGTGCCCTGTCCTGAGGTATCTGCCCAGCACCTGAAATGTTCTCCCCTTGATGTGCCCCACCCACTTTAATGAGTGTGGTTATGAACATTTATGTACATAAACACAGGCTTATGACAAGTGGTGTTAGACTTTATGAATGCCTTATAAAGCTTAATGAAGGTGTTAATCATGCATTATGAACACTGTATTCATAGTAAATGTTTTTGAACTTTTAGTAAGCTGAATTTTCGCTTAGTAAGCAAAAATGAATAATCCAGTTGTTTGCAATTTAGGATTTAAATACAAGAATGTAAAACATAACGAGTTAGGTGTTCTTTGGTCTAATGCGAATGTTGGCACAGCGTGGAACGTGTTTTCATGTTTGTGTTCAGTCAGAGTTCTTAGGCCGATATTCTTGTTTTTTTTTTCTTCCTGTAGTTTATGCTTTTGAAGTCTGCAGTACTTATCTTGTGACAAATACGATCAAAGAGCACAAGCTATTTTTTGACTCGAGCTCTAAATATATCTTTTTCCAAGTAGCTACGACTTGAAAACCTGAGTGTTTAGAGCTGTTTAGTCATGGCCTCAAAAAGTCTGCGCAAGATTTTTTATATATATATATATATGTATATATTTTATCTCCTCTTCAAACGACTCTGCCCTCAGAGACATGACGTTCCATTTATATTGAAGAACACCAAATCATCTGCTTTAGACGTCTTTATGAGTCTACATGAGAAATGCCGTTCGTCCTCTGGAGCCAATTTTATTTCTGTGCCTCCATTTGTTGGGAAAACCTTTAGTTAATTAAGACAAACGATTTAAGATCATTGTTACGGTTCTCTATCAGAATGGATCATTAGATACAAATTTAAAATAAAAAGATAAAAGGGTTCCAGAGTGGAGATGTAGTTCATTAGTAGTAAATAACCAAGAAACACACTTTCTATTAATCCAGTATTCATAATGCATTATAAACACATCATAAAGTTTTTCTTTTTACACATTCATAATGATTTATAACACTTGTCATATACCTTTGTTAAAGTACATAGATGTTTATAACCAAGCTCATAAAGTGTTATAAGAATATGCCATAAGGCTTTATAACACAGTGACATAATGCATTATAAAATCCATGTTTTTTACTGTTTATTAACTTATTTTAGAGAGCAGGGTTATAAAGCTTTATTAAGTTAGTCTTAAACGGATGAAAATGAAAACGAAAACTTTATAAGTGCTCATAACTGCTTATGAAAGCTTAATTTAATGCATTATATCAATTTGTGTTATAAAGCATTATGTCTTATTGTTAACACCTTAAGACTGGGATTATGAACATCTATGTACGTTAACAGAGGCTTGTGGCAGTTGTTTTAAAGAGTTATAAATTGTTTATAAAGCTTTATCAATGTACTTATATATATATATATATATATATATATATATATATATATATATATATATATATATATATATATATATATATATATACACATAATGCATTATGAATACTGGATTTATAGAAAGTGTTACCGTTATCCATTATCTTCCACTTTATCCTCTACTAGGGTCATGGGGGGGTTCCCTATGCCCATCCAGGGGAGAACCGTTCGGGCGCTCGGTCAGATAAACCCAGGACAGGGCGCCAATCTATCACTAAAAACACTCACTCACACAAACACACACTCTATATGGGGCAATTTGGAGAATTCAATTGACCTTGATCCATGTTTTTGGACTGTGGGAGGAAATCAGAGAACCCGGAGGAAACCCACACGGACACGTGGAGAACATGGAAACTCCATCCAGATGGGGATTCGAACTGGGAATCCCTAGCGCTGAGAGGAGAACATGCCAACCACTAAGCCTCCATGCCGCCTGTGTTAGCGTTATTCATTTAAAAATTGCTTTAATGTTCAGACCCCTGCAGAATGTCTCTGCACCCAGCGCATGCCTAAAATCTGTCTTTACACACCACAACCACCCACTGACTGTCATGTGTGATGGAGCCAAGTTGGCAGACAAAGGACTTTCTCACAGCTCCCAGAGGATAAACAGAACCAGCATCGTCCCGCTGCCGCGGGGGAAATGGAACAGAATCCAGTCCACCATTAATGAGTCGATATTTAATTAACCCAGCTGGTCAGAAAAGGTTGATCAGGATGCGGTTTTCTGAGTCCTGCGTTTAGGGTGCTTTAATTACAGTCCTCTCACACAGCAGCAGGTACAGACCAAACAAAAGCTCTAACGCAAAGTTAAAGCCCAAGAAGTTTAACAAAGAAGGACCAAAGTGCCTGCTGGGCGATTTGTAAATTGATCACATACACACACACACACACCAATTCTATTGCTATAATAAGAAAATACTCCTGTATCTGTGTTTGAACTGTGGCTGACTGTTAAAGGACAAATTATATAATATTCATCCATCCATTACTGTCTGCTTAATCCTCTACTAGGGTTGCGGGAGGTCGCGGGGGTTCCCCATGCCCATTTAGGGGAGAACGTTTTGGGAGCTGGGCAGATACACTCAGATCAGGGTGCCAATCTATTGCTGGACATAAACTCACTTACACAAAAACACACTACATAGTGGCAATTGAGACCGGGCAATTTAGAGCAGCCAATTGACCTTAAATTCATGTTTTTGGACTGTGGGAGGAAACTCGCCTCACACAGATACAGAGAGAGCATGGAAACAGATTGGGATTCAAAAGAGCACTGAGAGGAGCACGTATTAACCATTATGCAACCATTCTACCTTTTTATATATATATATATGGCTAACATCAATACTGCACAACATGCATACTGTTCATTTCTCAAGATTAATAGTTCTTATATTAAGTTATCCATCCATCCATTATCCATCCATTATCTTCCACTTTATCCTATATTATGGTCGCATCCAGGGGAGAACGTTTCGGGCGCTGGGCAGATACACCCAGGACAGGGTGCCAATCTTAAACAGGGTGCCAATATTAAGTTATATTTAATTCAAATTCTAAATGTTAGGAAAGAGTTCAAATATAGCACCAATTTTGTACCTTCCATATTATTCATTCATTCATTCATTATCTCCCGCTTTATCCTCTATTAGGGTCGCGGTGGGGTTCCCCATGCCCATCCAGGGGAGAACGTCTCGGGCGCTGGGCAGATACACCCAGGACAGGGCGCCAATCCATCGCTTGGCACACACTCACTCACACAGACACACTCTATATGGGGCAATTTTTTGCGAATTCAATTGACTTGATCCATGTTTTTGGACTGTGGGAGGAAACCGGAGAACCCGGAGGAAACCCACGCAGACACGGGGAGAACGTGGAAACTCCACCCAGATGGGGATTCGAACCGGGAATCCTTAGCGCTGAGAGGCGAACGTGCTAACCACTAAGCCACCGTGCCGCCCCTTCCATATTAATGTCATTTAATCATACACATCTTTAAAAAAAAAATAAATAAATGATGGAAAAATTTTAATAATGTAACAAATTGGTTAATTTCATTATAAATGCAGAAGTTTGGACTGTGAAAGCTTTTTAAAGGGTGTTTTTTTTTATAGATAGCTGTCCGGTTCTGTCGGTTCACTCGATACAGGAGAGGAGCAGGCCAATAAAAGCTGGCGCAGCAGCTATTGAGGCCGTTTGGATGCTGCTTTGTGCGCTCTATTTATGTTCTCTCTCAGTTGTAAATGACCTCCAGCTGAGGATTTCTGCCCGTAAGGGTTTTGCCACAGATGACTGCTGGACAATGAAAATGACATAGTGGGCTAAATGTGTGAGACAGGATAATGTTAAGGTGAGCCCTAATTACGAGGTATCCTCCTCCTCTGTGCAGAATGAGATGCTTAGTGTCTCTCCTGTTCCTCAACCACCGACAGACACATGACTCTGCAAAAAGTAAACATTATTATGGTTGCTCTTAAATGAAAGGGTGTTGCGTAGGGCATTTAAATGGTTCTGGGCATATTTATATATATATATATATATATATATATATATATATATATATATATATATATATATATATATATATATGGCATGGTGGCTTAGTGGTTAGCATGTTCTCCTCTCAGCACTAGGGATTCCCGGTTCGATTCCCAATCTGGGTGGAGTTTCCATGTTCTCCCCGTGTCTGCGTGGGTTTCCTCTGGGTTCTCCGGTTTCTTCCCCCAGTCCAAAAACATGGATCAAGGTCAATTGAATTCTCCAAATTGCCCCATATAGAGTGGCTGTGTGGGGCGGCACAGTGGCTTAGTGGTTAGCATGTTCTCCTCTCAGGACTAGGGATTCCCGGTTCGATTCCCAATCTGGGTGGAGTTTCCATGTTCTCCCCGTGTCTGCGTGGGTTTCCTCCGGGTTCTCCGGTTTCCGCCCAAAGTCCAAAAGGTCAAGGTCAATTGAATTCTCCAATTTGCCCCATATAGAGTGTGTCTGTGTGAGTGAGTGTGTGCCCAGTGATGGATTGGCGCCCTGCCCTGGGTGTATCTGCCCAGCGCCTGAAACGTTCTCCTCTGGATGGGCATGGAGAACCCCCTCCCCGTGACCCTAGTAGAGGATGAAGTGGAAGATAACAGGGAGATATATATATATATATATATATATATATATATATATATATATATATATATATATATATATATATATATATATATATATATATATACATGCACACACACTATATGTATGTATGTATGTATGTATGTACAAATCAAAAGTTTGGCTACACCTCCTTTTTGCTCCACTCATTGTCCATGTTCTCGATTCCACTTCCTGTAAAGATGGACTTTGTAGTTCTCCAATTCCAGACTGTAGTCCATCTGTTTGTGTTCTACAGTACATACTGTGTACGTCCCCTTTACTCTGTTCTAATGGTCAGAACCTCCATAGTACCACCACAGAGCAGGGGTTATCTGGCCGGAGCATTATTCCTATCCCAGCACCCACACAGACATTAAAGTTATGTAATTGGTTGGTTTGTTTTTATAAGTCAGACAAGTTAATCAGTCCTACGTTGCTGACAGTGAGGGAACGATCCTGGCCCCTAAACTCATTTGTCTTCGGTTTCAGACCAGTGGACTTTATGTTCGCATTACCGAGGGGCTTCAGAGGCGGCGTTTTTGCAATGCAAAACCAGCTGGGTTCTGGATGTTAACTAGCCGAGTTGAGCCTGATTATCAGGCAGCGCTTGGCTGACGGGCAGGACCTTAATGAATTTTGTAAGTCACACTTTGTAGTGGTGAGGGCTCTTGGCGCGGCACCCGCATCCATATGGGCTGCATCCGAGCGGCAGGTGGCTGCGGCAGAGGTCAGCGAGCGACCCTTCTCGTAAAGATGCACATGTCTGTTAGCTGTCCAGTCTTTCCCCTTTGTGTGTACTTAATGACACCCGTTATTGTTCTCCCTCTGCCTGTGGTATTGGCTGCCCTGTTCCAGTCAATGCGGCAAGATTCACAGGCTGTTAGAGATCTGTAATCAGCCTTAAATCAATGACGAGAGAAGCACCTCACATGCAGGAGGACTGCTACACTTTATTCTCCTGCTCCCTTTATTCCACATGTAGTACCTTATGAATTACATGGCATTACGTTATTATATATATGATAACACTTTCTATAAATTGAGTATCCATAATGCATCATAAGTGCATTTATAAAGTCCTCATAGTGCTTTTTAACATTTTTATAAACCTTTGTTAATGTCTATAGATGTACATGATCATTGTCAGACATTGTTATTGCAATTTGACATAAGGCTTTATAACCCAAAGTGACATAATGCATTATAACCATAACTGGATTCTTTGGCTGTTTAGACATTCTGACTTAAAACAAGATGATTACACTTCACTTAAAGTCTGTAACGAGCATTTATAAGCTTTCATAACCCCTTATGTAGTACTATGTATGCAGGCTCCTTCAAATAGATAATTAATGCATTGTACTGGTAAAGAGAGCTTATAAGCTTTTTATAAACAGTTATAAGCACTTTTATAATAAGTCATTTTTCAGGAAATGTGTTTGTTAAACCCAAACGTTATAAGGCTTTATGTCGCTGGTCTCTTAAAAACGTTGATGAACAGTTAAAATAAACATCTTATAATGCATTGTCACTTTGTGTTATAAAGCCTTATGGCATGTTCTTATAACACTTTATGAGTGTGGTTATGTACATTCTTGCACATAAACAAATGCTTATGCAAGTACTATGAAGCATTATGAATACTTTATAAAGCTTTATAAATGTGTTAATAATGCATTATGAATACCAGAGTTAGGGAAAAAAGTTTTTTTTAACTTTGATTTTAAAAGGTTTTTAAAGGTGTGTTATGTTTGAGTTATGTTTGCTGTGGGTGGAAACCAGAAAAATAAAATTGTATGTACTGTATGGAGGGTGATCTGCATCGCTGCCCCTTTGACCCTCAGTGATCCATCAGCATGAAGCTGCAGCACTTAAAGCACTGACCTTTCCTAAAAGAGCCAGCTCGGCACTAAATGTTTCATTTGCTTCAAAGCAAGAATCAAACTAATGTCTTTAACATGAAGAATACAGAGAATACTAAACTTCACATGTAGTGAGACTGTTTCCTCTGCAGGTTGCATTGTGTGTTTCATTTGTGTAATTGTTAAATACGGGTCACGTGATCATCACACAATCTGTACATGGCTGTCCTACACTGTTGATGCTGCCCGACCGCTCAAGGAGGACGAGTCCCCCACTGAGTCTTGGTCCTCACAAGATTTCTTCTTTAAAATATCAACATAACAGGGAGTTTTGTCTTGCCACTGTCTCTTCAGCTTGCTCTTTGGGGGTTTAAAGGCTTATAACACTGTAAAGCTGCTTTGTGACAATGTACCATTATAAAAAACACACTAAAACTAGTTTTTGGCACATACAACACAGCGATGTTTATTTGACCTTGTTATTTTATCGTTTATTGATTACTACTCCTTCTTATTCTGGGGTTATGATGACGTTTGGTAATCGTTTGGACGTTTGGTGGCTAATAGAGTAACCGTTAATTAACGCGTAACATTTAAAATTTATATATATTTTGGGCGGCAAAGTGACTTAGTGGTTAGCACGTTCTCCTATCAGCATTAGGGATTCCTGGTTCGAATCCCAATCTCCATGTTCTCCCCGTGTCCATGTGGGTTTCCTCCGGGTTCTGCGGTTTCCTCCCACAGTCCAAAAACATGGATCAAGGTCAATTGGTTTGTAAAGAGTGTATAAAACTCTGCAGTGTGTACTGGTTAGCACGTCCGCCTCTCAGCACTGGGGATCCGGGTTTGAATCCTGATCTGGGTGAACTTTCATGTTCTCCACGTGTCCGTGTGGATATTCTGTGGTTCTCCGGTTTCCACAGTCCCAAAACATAGATTCAATGCTCTATATTGCCTCATCTAAATTTTGTGTGTGCCCAACGATGCCTTGGCACCCTGTCCTGGGTGTCTGCCCAGCACCTGAAATGTTCTCTCTGTGACCTCAGTAGAACATTAAGCGGAATATAATTAAGTAAAGTGGGAAAGTGATATATTTTTTCCTACTGTGCTTACACTCAAAGAATTAGTCCTTTAACCCATCAGTGCAGTGAAACACACGGGTGAAGTGAGCCCACATGCCTGGAGCAATGGGCAGCCTTGTACAGTATGGTGGAACCCTCGCACAGAGGGCAATTAGGGTAAGGGTGCATTGAACTTCAGTGATAGTACATAGTGGGACTGGGAATCGAACCGGGGAACTTCAAGTACTATGACTGAAGTGCTCTTGGGCAATGCACCCTTACCTAATTGCTTTGTGGGCACCTTGTACTGTACAAGGCTGCCTGAAGAGCAATTAGTGTAAGGGTGCTTTTCCCAAGAGCACTTCAGTGATAGTACTTGGTGGGACCGGGAACCGAACCAGGGTCCTTCAGGTCACAAGGCTGGTTCTTAAACCCCAAACCTACGCCTGTTGATGGCTATTAAATGTAATTATGACAAACAAAGCACGTAATGTTGGAGCAATCTGTGCTTTTTGGCGTGATTTATGGCACCAGGCTGAGGAACCGCATCACTGAACCTCTAGCACGGATCCCTTCACCGGTCTCCAACCTTTTTTAACACTCATCCGGCTGAAGCCAAGTAAATTGCCTCTGTCATGTTCCGGAGTTGAGAGGTCCACTTTCCCAGAAGAGCGCCGGCTCTCGTCTCATCGCGGCAGCGGGGCGCCGGCTGCATAACAATGTCCGTGGACTTATTGAGGGTTCGGTGTCGGCAAACTTGTGTCCACGCGGTGGAGAATCTGCAGGTTCGGCATTCGCACGGTCACCGGGGAAATCAACTATTAAGCGAGTCTTCGGGATCGTTGTCAAAGGTTGCAGGCGCGAGGCCTCCTCCTCTGAATACAAATAAAATAATGGCGTGTCCTTCACAGCGGAGAGGCCATTTACCCCACTTTAAGCGGGAGGGCGGAAATCTGCCTCCCTCACTCTCCTTTGGGGAACGATTGAGCCCATTTCCCCACATTTGCGGACTGGATGAGTATAACGAGCCTTGAAATCGGAGCAGCCGCCGCTGGTGGGGGGACACACGGCCGCCGATTTGAGGCGTTTAACGGTCCGGAATGGTTTTAGCAAAGAGCAAACAAGGAGATCAGGCCGACGGGATCGTCCGTGGCTGGAGGGACGGCTGATGGGCAGCGCCTGGGGCTGGCTTTGGAAACGCGAAGGCGTGGAAAACACAGCCTCAAACTTTTGACCTGGCGGAGATTGATTAGTCGCAGTGTAACTTTCTTAACTTCCTGTCTCTACACTGTTGTACTAATAAGCAGCTGGTGTGTCCGCTGCAGAGCTCGCATGCCCCCCACCCTCCCTCCCTCTCTCGCTCTCTCGCTCTCTTTTTTGTCTCATTGACCAACCCACCCCCAACCTCAACCTCCAGTTTAGGGAGTGGGGGAGTATTTTCCAAGGACAAAGAGAATGACTACGAAGCGAACAGTGAGACGCTGGAAGTAAACAGCGTGTCCACATGTGTGCGTTTAGAACCCGGGCAAATGAGCACATCAGGCTGATGGCGAATGCCCCGTCGGCCAAGTTGACACCCAAATGAAAATCCGGCCTCGTTTTCTCCCGAGGGTATCGCCTCCTTGGGACTTGCCGGTTTTGCGAGGTTGCCGCGAGGTCGGGCAAGTTTCTAGGCACGCCGCACGTCCGTCTCGTTCACCCCTCCAGTTCTGGAGCACATGGTACGCTCCGTTTAAAAGCAAGCATGACATCTCCCAGCGCACTGGGTCCCCTCCAGGAGCAGCTGCTGAGGGAAGCTGGAACCCTCGCGCCCTCTTGCCTCTTTCTCTCACACGCATACTTTTCCTCTGATACATACGGATCCAAACTGTCTTAGACGCCGCCCCCCACCCCACACACACACACACACACACACACACACTCTCACACACACTCACTCACACACACACACAGACAACAGGTAGAAGCCGGCTCTTTCAGCAAGTGAGCGGTGGACAGTAGTGGAAAGGAAGCGTGCCCTTTGGAATTGTTTGTCTTTCGGCGTTTGCAAACGGTTACGGGGTGAGGGCACTTGGACCCCCCCCTTCCCAAACACCTCACCCACTGCGTTTGTCATCATGCAACTCTCTGTGGACTCCCCGTTCTCCAGGGCAAGATCTTAAAGATGATGGAGGACAACAAGCAGCTGGCACAGCGCATCGACGGCGCCGTCCACTCCGCCAGCCAGGAGGTGACCAACCTGCGCTCCGAGCTGTCGGCCACCAGCCGCCGACTCGCCGAGCTGGGAGCAAAGTGCACCGCTGGAGTCGAGAACAACCACCAACACGGTAAGAACGCTTCGACTACCACCAGGCATGCCGCGAAAACTTCAGGACCGACTCCTCGGCGAGGGGAGGTGCCGTTGCGCTCGCGTTCGGTTTCCTCGGCTGCTGGCGAGATCGCACTAGTATGCAGCATTCTTTTGGAGAGGTTCCTGGTCGGCTGGCGTAATTCACTTAAGCACGTGCTCGTGTTCTGAACGTTCCCTTTCTGATGTAGCTCTGTGGTTGGTTCGAAGTGTCAGGAGTTTACCGGGTTGGTAGGGCAGTTTGCATGCGGTTACTGAGAACATGATGGTAAAGCTTTTTTTAAGACATTGAACTCCGCTAACAGGCTGCACAAGTGTTGCGTTAGATTTTTGGGATGCAGGATGTCTTGCCGGATGTTGCGGAACCGTCTTCCCTGAGGCTTGTAGTGAGCTGACAGCGTGAGAAAGTTGCAACAAATGTTGGTAACAGTGCAACATATTGCGTAAAAATATCAGGGATTCGTTGCGTTTTAAACTTGCTGCTCATTCGATTGTTATTATTATTATTACTATTGTTGTTTTGTACGTAATCCTTGTTGCCTTGTAAATAATCAGTTCTTTAATGGAGCTGGGTGCCGTTCGGCTGGCGTGCCTCCAAAGCTTGGAGACGCCGCCTGCCCACCTGTCAACTGGGGATCAAATCTGGCATTGGCAGGTAGCTCCATTCGTTTTAATGAAGCCAATAAGCGAAGGCCGTGTGCCAGCGTTCTGATATGTGGTACCTTCTGTAACGGCATTAAAATCACAATAAAGCAAGTCAGCACTCTTCCGTCAGCTTGAGAAATGGCAACCCTGAAACATTTAAGACAACCCTTATAAACTTAATATATTAGTTTGGTTCCAGTTTAAGATGATTTCAACTAACAGGTACACTCGTACATGCTGAGTTAGTGGTTAGCATGTTCTCCTCTCAGCACTGAGGATTCAGGTTCAAATCCCAATCTTGGTGGAGTTTCCATGTTCTCGCCGTGTCCGTGTGGGTTTCCTCCCACAGTCCAAAAACATGCCTTGAGGTCAATTGAATGCACTAAATTGCCCCATATAGAGTGTGTGTGTAAGTGAGTGTGTGCCCAGCGATAGATTGGCACCCTGTCCTGGGTGTATCTGCCCAACACCCAAAACATTCTCCCCTGGATGGACATAGGGCAAGTATTTAGTATGTTCTCCGATGATCAGAACCTCCACAGAGAAAGTATTATGGTGGTAATGATTGTCTGTACTGCAGTGATACTGACATGGTGGTGGTGTGAGTGTGAGTTGTGCTGGTACAATCGGATCAGACACAGCAGTGCTGCTGGACAGAGAACAGTCCACCAATCAGAACATACAGGGGTCTGATCCACTCGTACCATCATCCACCACCCTAATGATACTGCTCTGAGGGTTCTGATCATCTGCAAAGAGAGCTTTTAAAAAAAACCAAATGTTATAAAGCTTTATAAATATATTTTTTAACATTAACAATAATATAAACTTCAAATAAACAACAATCCAAAGTTAATATTATAATGCATTATGTCACATTGTGTTATAAAGCCTTATGGCATATCCTTATACTTTATGAGTGTGGTTATTAACATCTATGTACATCAACTGAGGCTCATGACAAGTAGTTTAGAGCATTATGAATGCTTTATAAAGCTTTATGAATGTATTTATAATGCATTATGAATACCGGATTTGCTTATTAATGTTAAAAAGTGGAGAGTGGAATAAAGTAAGGAAATGAAGACAGTAATGCGGATTAGCTCCGGGTTTGACTGTGTAGCCCGTGTTTTGATAGCTTAATCTTGCATCCGATTGCCCCGCCCGTGGTTCTCTGCGAGTCGGTTAACCATGTACATGTGAGTTCCACTTGCTGAGTTTTCAGAACGTAATGAAACATGCATTCCAGCCTCAGCTGTTCATGGGAGCCTCTCGGAGTTTAACCATGTGCTGCTCTCACAAACAGCATTCCAAAGAGAACGCCATGCGCCTCACACTATTAACAACACAGAGCTGCTTTATTATAAATCATAAACGTTACTTTCACTCCGTCCAGAAGATAAACACCTCACTTCAGAAGAACAACACTGCAGGTCTGATGTTCTAGTAACGCGAGAGGAATAACTCATTTAATCATAGAACCTCATGTCCATTTAAATATGAGGAGCGTGCTTTTAAGTCCCTCTCAATTCCTTATTAAATTTGAGATCAGATCTTATAAGAAGGTGGAGTGGTGGCTTAGTGTTAGCATGTTCTCCTCTCAGCGCTAGGGAGTCCCGGTTTGAATACCAATCTGGGTGGAGTTTCCATGTTCTCCCCGTGTCCGCATGGGTTTCTTCTGGGTTCTCCGATTTCCGCCCACAGTCCAAAAATATGGATCATGGTCAATTAAGTTCTCCAAATTGTCCCATATAGTGTGTTTGTGTGAGTGAGTGTCTGTCCAGTGATAGATTGGCGTCCTGTCCTGGGTGTATCTGCCCAGCGCCCGAAATGTTCTCCCCTTGATGGGCATGGGGAACCCCCCCCCCCCCCCGCGACCCTAATAGAGAATAAAGCAGAAGATAATATGTGGATTGATGAAATTTGAGATCAGATCTTATAAGAAGGCAGCACGGTGGCTTAGTGGTTAGCATGTTCTCCTCTCAGCGCTAGGGATTCCCGGTTTGAATCCCAATCTGGGTGGAGTTTCCATGCTCTCCTCATATCCCCTTGAGTTTGGACTTCCACAGTCCAAAAACATGGATCAAGGTCAATTGAATACTCCAAATTGCCCCATATAGAGTGTGGGTGTGAGTGTGTGTCCAGTGATAGATTGACGTCCTGTCCTGGGTGTATCTGCCCAGCGCCCGAAAGGTTCTCCCTCTACCCTGGTAGAGGATAAAGCAGAAGATAATGGATGGATCTTATAAGTCAGGCCTCATGCTCCGTCGTACCTCCCACGCCACGGAAATCTGCTCCGTCTTAAATATGAAGTCAAACAGTCCCACCAGAAATATTCCGCGTATTTTCCCAAGCTGAAAATGCCAGGATTTTCCGCATCGCATTCTTCATTCACATAAAACTCTCACAAAAGAATCGCTCTGCATGGCTTTGCATGATGTCTGTGTCTCTGGGGGCTTCCCCAGTATGTTGGACTGCTTTCCAAAACGGCTCGATAATTAAAGCAGTGTGTCTGAATGAGCCCACAGCACACAACGAAATCCGACGCTATACAATGTGCAGTTGTTATATATCCTTGTTTTAATCTTATCACATATCATTATAATTATACACTACAGTCAAAAGTTTGGACATGCCTCCTTTCTGCTTCACTTATTGTCCATGTTCTTAGTTCCAATTCCTGGAATGATGGACTTTGTAGTTCTACAATTCCAGTCTGTAGTCCATCTGTTTGTGTTCTACAGTACATACTGTGTACGTCCCCTTTACTCTGTTCTAGTGGTCAGAACCCCAATAGTACCACCACAGAGCAGGGGTTATTAGGTTGGTGCATTATTCCTATCCCAGCAGTGTCCCTGAGGTGGAGAAATGAAACTCCAGCAGCACTGCTGCACTAAAACCCCCTCACCACATCAGTGTCACTGCAGAACTGACAATAAACAATCCACCACCCAAATTAGACCTGTTCTGTGGTGCTCCTGACCAACAGAGAACAGAGAACCAACAGGGGACTAACAACAACAAAGAACACAGATGGACTACAGTCTGTAATTATAAAACTACAAAGTCCATTATATGATAAGTGGAGGAAATTGACAATGGAGGAAAAAAAGGGGCGTGGCCAAGCGTTTGACCCGTACTGTATAGTGTGTGTGTGGGAATCAACAGTCTGCAGAAAACCACAGAACATCTGAAAGCCAGATAAAGGAAAATGGTCAACACACTGCAATATGATCCACTGGTGGAAGACGGTGGTTTCCCACAATGACCTGGACGTTTATAAGACCGTGAGAAGTAAGACTGATGCACTGTGATGTCATGCTGCAAAATATTAAGTGATAGTTGCTTAACGTCGTCTTTAAGTTGTTTTAAGGTTTTATCTCACTTGCTTCTTTTTCGGAAGACAGCATGATGATAAATGTTCTTCTATCTGTATTTAACCAGCGAACTTCTCTACAGACCTAAAAAATGTAAATCACAGACTGACGTTTGTTATATTTTGTCCATTGTTAAGTAATTTTAAATGCTCTGTCACTTACATATCATAGTTTTTCCGCGGTTACACTTTCCGGATGTGTATTTTATTAATACATCATTTATCCAATCTCGTTTTAGCATCATTGGTTACCAAGGTCCTAGTGTTTAGCATGTTCTCCTCTCAGCACTAGGGATTCCCGGTTCGAATCCCAATCTGGGTGGAATTTCCATGTTCTCCCTGTGTCCGCGTGGGTTTACTCCGGGTTCTTCGGTTTCCTCCCACAATCCAAAAACATGAATCAAGGTCAATTGAATTCTCCAAATTGCCCCATATAGTGTGTGTGTGTGTGCCCAGCGATAGATTGGCAGGAGGACCCCCCCCCACAACACTAGTAGAGGATAAAGAGGAAGATAATGGATGGTTGCCTTCACTGCGACCCGATTTGCATTAAAGGAGTGTCAGTCAACTTGAAGTGACCAGACTGATGGAGCACTGTGATGTCATGCTGCTCAATTTAAAGTGGTAGTTTTTTTACAGACAAAATAGATAAGGAGGTAAGAAGGGGGTGTGTCCAAACTTTTGACTGGTACTGTGTATAGTCTGTATTTTGGCTTAGCAATGCTGTTATAACAAATAAAACAGTATATAATACATAACTACGCAAGGAGACTTAGAACACAATGTATTGTTGATTACAAATGGTGTTCAGGTTGTTTTTTTTTTTTTTTTTTTTTTTTTTTTTTGCATCTGTCTGCTTGTCTGTGTTCACACAAAAGCACTCCTCAAGAATAATAGAGTTCGACCTTCTACGTTGTCATGCTGCTATTTAATATAAAGATGCATCTGAACGCAACGTGGTTTTAAATAAATAGTTGCAGGCTGTTGTTTATCGTGGTTGAATAACATCGAACCCAAATCACAGTGCAGTAACAGAGGGGTAATAACCCTTGTATTGTGAAGTCAAAATTGGCTGTGTGATTGGCTTTTTGTAACCTTTAAACTGTAATTTATCAAAATTGCCTCTTTTGATTTTTTTATGATTAAAAGAAATGGCCACGCTTTGTGTGAATGGAGTTTTAAATACATATAAGAACCCTAACCCTTTGTCTGGTTCTGGACAGGGCTGAGTGGTTAGTGGTTCCCTGGCTCAGTCACTGTATAAAGACGTGTATGCTCAAACTCGAGGGTGTGGTAGTTTGGTGGTTAGGGTGTTGGGCTCTCAATCTAAAAGTTGGGGGTTCCAAATAGTCAGTGTGGATTCCAGAGCAAAGCCCTTAACCCTTTACCAAAGCCCTGAATCATCATTGCTCCAGAGGTTCTGTATCACCCCTGCCCCTGTTCTCAGACCCTACACCAATCACGTGTTCTCTGTCTGCATGAAGATCAACATCTTATATTTCCCTTGTGTATAAATATAAACACATATTAATTCTCCACCTACAATACAGATGGACTTTGTAGTTCTAAAGTTCCATTCTGTTCCTCTACATACTTTGTTCTCTGATGATCAGAACCCACAGAGCAGTATCATTAGGGTGGTGGATGATGGTACGAGTGGATCAGACCCCTGTATGTTCTGATTGGTGGACTGTTCTCTGTCCAGCAGCACTGCTGTGTCTGATCTGATTGTACCAGCACAACTCACACCACCACCACCATGTCAGTATCACTGCAGTACTGAGAATCATCCACCACCATAATACCTTCTCTGTGGAGGTTCTGATCATCGGAGAACATACTAAATACTTGCCCTATGTCCATCTAGTGGAGAATGTTTTGGGTGTTGTCCACCCAGGACAGGGCGCCAATCTATCGCTGGACACACACTTACTCACACACACACACACACTCTATATGGGGCAATTTAGTGCATTCAATTGACCTCAAGGCATGATTTTGGACTATATCTCCTCTGTGGGGGTCCTGACCATTAGAGAACATACTAAAGCGGATTAACAGAGTATGCAGAGAAACAGATGGACTACAGAATGTAATTGTATAACTACAAAGTCCATCTTTGAAGAACAGTAGAACTAAGGTGTAGAACATTTTGTGTATATTTGTATATGTATATACAGTTGTGATCAAATTTATTCAACCCCCAATGCTGTGAAGGGTTTTATGGAATTCAGTGCACATTTGTAATTGTGTTCATAATGAAATCTTACAAGGACTTGTTAAAGAACTAAATGCAACTAAGATAGCATCAATTGTTTTTGTCATAAAGTATTAAATGGCCTTTTTGTGATTTCTTCATTGACACAATTATTCAACCCCTTTACAACTACCACTCATAAGAACAGAGGTTCATTCCAGTGTTTTCAATCAGGTATTGAAAACACCTGTGGATGTCAATGAGCAGCAATCAAGCATGATAAGCACCAATTAGGCAGATTTAAAAGGACTGTGATACTCAGCTCCTTCTAGACATCTACTGGTGTGTTTACAAGCATGGTGAAGGCAAGAGAATGGTCCCAGAAGACAAGAGAAGAGGTTATTGCTCTTCACAAGAATGGCAATGGATATAAAAAGATTGCGAAGTTGTTAAATATTCCAAGAGACACTATCGGAAGTATCATTCGCAAGTTCAAGTTAAAGGGCACAGTGGAAACGTTACCTGGTCGTGGCAGAAAGAAGATCCTGACCGCGACTGCTGTGCGCTACCTGAAGCGTAATGTGGAGAAAAATCCCCGCGTGACTGCTAAGGAACTGAAAAAAGACCTGTCAGATGTGGGCACTGAAGTTTCAGCTCAGACAATAAGGCGCGCACTGCATAACGAAGACCTCCATGCCAGAACTCCCTGGCGCACCCCCTTGCTGACTCCAAAGAACAAGAAAAGTCGACTGCAGTATGCCAAAAGTCATGTGGACAAGCCACAAAGGTTTTGGGACAGTGTACTGTGGTCAGATGAAACTAAATTAGAACTGTTTGGGACAATGGACCAGCGCTATGTTTGGAGGAGGAAGAACCAGGCTTATGAACAAAAGAACACCTTGCCTACTGTGAAGCATGGCGGGGGGTCAATTATGCTTTGGGGCTGTTTTGCTTCTAATGGTACAGGAAAGCTTCAACGTGTGCAGGGTACCATGAATTCCCTTCAGTACCAGGAGATCTTGGAGGAAAATGTGATGGAGTCAGTAACAAACCTGCGGCTTGGGAGACGTTGGACCTTCCAACAGGACAATGATCCGAAGCACACATCCAAGTCCACTAGAGCATGGTTGAACATGAAAGGCTGGAACATTCTAGAGTGGCCATCATATATACATATACAAATGCATGTGTGTGTGTATATAAAAAAAAAAAAAAATTCTATTTAAAAAAAAAATCTAAAAAGCAAATATTATATAACGTTACTGTGAAATATATAACGATAGAGTCATAGACCACGAATAAAGGAGAAAACAAAAAATCAAGCAAGGGAACGCTCAGAGGGGAGTGAGAACCAGAGAACATGAAGAGATTATTTAGAGGCAGAGAGGACAGAAAGTTCCATTACTGCAGCGCAAACTCTGTGCAACTGGCACTGCTGAAGGAGGGATGGGAAGCCATGCGTGTTTGGCAGCTGTTGCTGAAGGAAAGACTGGCTGCGGGAGCCTGCAGAGCAAACAACAGGCTGCTGGGAAAGCGTGGACAAATTTACACCGGGTCCTGACGGCGACGTCGTCTGCTTCACTCCGAAACGCAACGCCCCGTTCTCTCAACGACAAAAAACAAAGCAGGATGAATCAATGAATCAACTGTCTGTAGACAGACCATTTCAGCTTGCACAAGCATGCCTGTTCCAAACACAGGGTAGAGTGGGGTGGGGGGGCACGGGGGTGTGGAGAATAACAAAAATACAGCAAAGAATCCTTAGACATGTCTACTGTAAGATGATTCTGGAGCTCTGAGGAGAAACATGGAACAATATGCACATTTGAAGGTGATGGTTCTAGATTATATCTTATTTGGTGGGCATGTAGCTCAGTGGTTAAGGTGTTGGGTTATCAATCTGAAGGTTGGGGGTTCAAATCCCAGGGCCACTGAAGTTACCAATGTGGGTCCTTGAGCAAGAACCTTAACCCTCATTGTTCCAGGGATGTTGTGTTTAACCCTGTGCTCACCTTGTAAGTCGCATTGGATAAAAACGTCTGCTAAATGACCAAATGTAATGTAAATTAGATTTCTATGATTTCTATGACAGCAGGGGTTGGGTTGCCCATCCAGAGGAGAATGTTTTAGGCGGTGGGCAGATACACCCAGGACGGGTTTCCCTTCGTCTTTTTCTTACTGCTCTTTAATCTGGAACCTGCCGTTATCAGTATGAACTCTGTAAGGAAAGAGTTCCCTCCACCCTCCTTTGGCTTCTTCGCTAAACCACATCCTACCGGCACTGGATGCAACATAAGGAGCCGGGTGTCCAAACAATAACCCAGAACTGGCCGGCACTAAAGAACGAGGCCTAATTACCTTCGAAAACTTGCACAGCCTCCTCCCCTGGGCCTCCATTAGTGATTGTGAACTGAGGCACGTTTGGGGAGAGCCAACGCCGTGTGCAGTACTCCTCTGCACTGCTGAAGACGATCCACACCGTTCATTCATCTTTCAAAGTTTCGGTGACACGGTCTATGAATCTGGTATTCATAATGCATCATAAGTGCATTCATAAATCATACAAGTCTTCAGAACTATCTATGTTAATGCACATAGATGTTTATGATTGCAATCATATAGTGTTGTGTAGAATACATAAGAATACATACATAGAAACAATAAGACACTATGCATTATAATGCATTATAATATAAATGTGGATGTAACTGCCTACTTGAGCAGTTTATATTTTTAATTGGTTTAAAGTTTGTAAAATTGTATAATAGTGTATTTTATAACGTCTGTTCTTTTAAGAACATTGACAACGTTCATTTCCATGGTTACACTGCTAATTACCACGGTTACTATGTTTGTAAAAGCTCCAAAGTTAGCATTAAGGGCTTATTCAGAAGGTGGACTACGACAGGTCACAACGTGATAATATAGCTTCCTTAGAAATTTCATGCAGCCAATGAGGTTTGTGTTCTGTTAATATGCCAATTATGTTTATTACCTTTTCTAGCATTAGAGTGAATTGATATGTAATTACGGTTCTAAATCATGATGTAAATTTGTGTGATAAAACCAACAAAGGATCAGTCTTAAGATTAATAGTTTACAATATGTAAATTGCTCATTATATATTTGTTTATTTGATTTATGTTACAGTTCTTATGGTTGGGTGTGAGGTTATGTACAAAGTTAAGGTGTAAACTCAAGAATAAACCTAATCAGTATTGGCAAGAATATTTGTGCTGTCGATCTGAGGGAGCTATAGTGGACTTTTGGGATTGTTTAGACATTCTTAC
>JAFMOC010000009.1:10580000-10617500 GCA_019802505.1 Corydoras sp. C115 | reverse complement strand
AAAGAAGCAAGTGAGAGAAAACCTTAAAACAACTTAAAGACGACGTTAAGCAACTATCACTTAATATTTTGCAGCATGACATCACAGTGCATCAGTCTTGCTTCTCACGGTCTTATAAACGTCCAGGTCATTGTGGAAAACCACCGTCTTCCACCAGTGGATCATATTGCAGTGTGTTGACCATTTTCCTTTATCTGGCTTTCAGATGCTCTGTGGTTTTCTGCAGACTGTTGATTCCCACACACACACTATATAGTATGGGTCAAACGCTTGGCCACGCCCCTTTCCCCCCTCTATTGTCAATTTCCTCCACTTATCATATAGATGGACTTTGTAGTTTTACAATTCCAGACTGTAGTCCATCTGTGTTCTTTGTTGTTGTTAGTTCCTGTTGGTTATCTTTTGGTCAGGAGCATCACAGAACAGGTCTAATTTGGGTGGTGGATTGTTTATTGTCAGTTCTGCAGTGACACTGATGTGGTGAGGGGGTTTTAGTGCAGCAGTGCTGCTGGAGTTTAATTTCTCCACCTCAGTGACACTGCTGGGATAGGAATAATGCACCAACCAGATAACCCCTGCTCTGTGGTGGTACTATTGGGGTCCTGACCATTAGAACAGAGTAAAGGGGACGTACACAGTATGTACTGTAGAACCCAAACAGATGGACTACAGAATGGAATTTTAGAACTACAAAGTCTATCTTTCCAGGAAGTGGAACTGAGAACATGGATGATAAGTGGAGCAAACTGGTAATGTATGTTTAACCCGGGATGATGCGTCAGGGCTCCTAAACCCTGTATGAACACCACGTATGTGTTCTAATGGCGTGTGGGGAAGTTTGTATGTTGTAGTCATTAGGAGGTTGCAGACTGGAGCGTCGGTGTTGTTCAGTATTAACTGAAGTGCTTTACAGTCTGCCTTCTAACAAATTAAACACGTTTCAAAAAGTTCCGCAGACACCCAAATCCTGTGCACGGCCCCTTTGATGTCTTCTAACCGAAAGCATGAAAACACTGTTATGGTTGAGGCTCCAATCTCCTACAACTGGCCTACAACTTGTTCACAGTGTTTATGCCAGACACAGAAAGCCTTTCCACTTAATAATTTAGTCTGCTCTAATCTCGCACCAAAGCCAAGCTGGCTCTCCAGATAGCATTTATCTTCTGAAAGAACCACCAAACCATTTCACAGGCTTTTAAACATATGCTATTTCTCCAACGTTCAGTAAACGCTCTGTCCTTTTACCAAGTCTCGGTAAAAGCTCTTTCATGCGAGCGAGTGCACAATGGAATTCATTCAGCCGAGCCGGCGCGTTTTGCACATGTGGTTTTACTGAGAATTTGTACCGGACATTTTCCTGTAATTAAAAAAAAATCCCATAATTAACAATGGCTCGAGCCGGAGCTGCTGATTCAGGGCTGGGATTTTACCCTGAAACCCCGCTCGCCCGTCTGATTTGCCAAAGTCCCGCTCGGCGGACGTGTTTACATCTTGTGGTGAGGATTCAAACACGGCCGAACGATGTACGCCGCAGTGACTCGCAGAGTGAGTCGGCATTAAAACACACGGTCGAGAAACTCGAACGAGCCTCGAGTGACGGGACGATGGACCTTAACGAAAGTCTGCTTCCTTTTATTTAATGTGTAAGTGAAGTAACGTTGTGTATTTGACCTACTGTACTGCACACAAACAGATTCGGTCCTCCACATTAAAACCATCCGTGCAAACACACACACACATACACATACACACACTGAGTGGAGGGAGCACACGTGCCCGGAGCGGGGGCAACCTTGTACACAGAGCCCAGGTAGCAAGTGGGGTTAGGTCCCTTGTCCAAGGGAACTTCAGCCATAGTACTCGGTGGGACCGGGAATCGAACCAGGGACCTTCAGGTCCTTATACAGGGTGGTGGGCAGCTCACAGCTCACTTCACACAGTGTGTGTGTGTGTGTGTGTGTGTGTGTGTGTGTCACTGCACATATGAGTTAAGTGTGGAGCCTCTGTGTGTAAGTACAGCAGGCAAAACCGATCACCTTCACATTTCACTTTCAACAGCATGGTGGCGTAGTGGTTAGCATGTTCTCCTCTCAGCGCTGGGGATCAAGGTTCGGATCCATGTTCAACTTTCCATGTTCTTCCTGTGTCCACATAGGTTTTTTACGGGTTCTCCAGTTTTTTACGGGTTCTTCGACAATCCAAATACACGGATTCAAGGTAAAATGAATGCTCGTAACTGCCCATATGTTGTGTATTTGTGAGTGAGTGCGTGCCCAGTGATAGATTGGTCCCCTGTCCTGGGTGTATCTGCCCAGTGTCCAAAATGTTCTCTTCTGGATGGGCATGGGGAACCCCCCCCCCCCAGCAACCCTAGTAGAGGATAAATCGATAGATGATGAGATGAATAAATACTCATACATCCATCCATCATTATACACTACTAGGGTTGTAGGGGGGCACACTCACTCTCACAGAATCAGACACACTATATATGGGGCAATTTGGAGAATTCAATTCACCTTGATCCATGTTTTTGGACTGTGGGAGGAATCGTGGACATGGGGAGAACATGGAAACTCCACCCAGATTGGGATTCGAACCGGGAAGCCTTAGCGCTGAGAGGAGAACATGCTAACCACTAATCCACTGTGCCACCCTCTCATTATTATATAAAAAGACCTGGGATTACTTTCTTTGACGTTCCCATGTGATGAAGTCAGTTTTATAGAGTAGAGAAAGAAAGGGAGATGATTCCCACTCTGTTCATGTGTGGTATGCATCATTAAGAACTTTTAAAGGTGATGTCTGCCCTGAGGCTCAGCTGGACCTTTCACAGAAGCCACATCTGAGGAAAGACTTGTGGTAGGGATTCGGTTGTGGGAGTTTGTCGTGTTCTCTTTTAGATGAAGACCGGGGCAAAGATGCGGGAAGCAGCGATGCCTGACCTTAAACCTTTACTGCACAACATTTACCGCGGATTAAACGCCGGGCCGTTGACGTGACGGCTAACTGGAAAAACGTCCGCTAATTGGAACAGGCAGCGGAAATGATTTCCATTCCCACCAGGCGCTGGGATCCCGCACTTGGCCGGCCTCGTTCACAGTTTGTCAATGTTCGGTGGAAGCATGCCGGCCTTTTCTAAAGGATTCCCCATCCGCTGCCAGCCTGCCGTTCAGAACCCGGCATCACACCTCCAGAACCAATGTGCCAGCGCCAGGGCCGTCATTAGACCTGGGGTTTTGGGGTTACAGTCCCGGATGTTTTGTCATTTGCCCTGGATCAAATGAGAGCAGCTTTCTCTGCAGCCTCTCCTCCAGCAGCGGGACCGAACGATGGAGTCACCGTCAGCTGTTTGTGCTTCTAAGCTCTGTGTGTGTGTGTGTGTGTGTGTGTGTGAGGAGACATATTTTTCACCAGTATCGGGAGTAAAGTTACCGTAATAACTGTATGTTGGCTGTAAAGAGCAGCTTCTCAGCTTTCATAAACCGTCAGAATTATTCTGAAGTCGCAAACTGTCGCAGCGTTACGGTAAAACCTTGTTATAAAACCAGGGGCATTTTTAGGGTTTAGAAATATCAGGGGCTTTAGCCCAGATCCTTTGTCCTCTTAAAAATTGCCCTTTCATGAGGGTATATATCCATTTTTCAAACTGCTGTTACATTGATATTGTTTGATCATTTATTAGTTATATTGGATAAAATTAAATAACATGAAATATGTCTGTCAGCAGTGGAGAGCACATTCAGTTCTAATAAATGATGGTTCTGGATGAAAAGTTTTGAATAAATGAACCTGAGCTTCGGCAGAAAATCATGAATCTGTTTTGCGAGTCCGTCGCAGATGAGTTTTAACAATGTTTTGCTTTAAATACCGTAACTTTGCAACAGTTTGCGCCTTCAGAATTATTCTGAAAGCTGAGAAGCTGCTCTTTACAGCCAACATAGTTATTACGGTAACTTTACTCCTGATACTGGCGAAAAATATGTCTCCACACACACACACACACACACACACACACACACACACACACACACACACAGAGAGGCTGCAGAGAAAGCATTTGATCCGGGGCTATAACCCCGAAAGCCCAGGTCTAACGACGCCCCTGATCGGGAGTAAAGTTACCGTAATAACTGTATGTTGGTTGTAAAGAGCAGCTTCTCAGCTTTCATAAACCGTCAGAATTTTTTAGAAGGCACAAACTGTCGCAAAGTTACAAAGGTAAAACCTTGTTAAAACTGTTTTAATGCTTTCATGCTATTCTGCCGAAGCTCAGGTTCATTTATTTAAAAATATTCATCCAAAACAATCATTTATTAGAACTGAATGTGCTCTGCACTGCTGACAGACATATTTCATATTCATTCATTCATTATCTCCCGCTTTATCCTCTATTAGGGTCGTGGTGGGGTTCCCCATGTCCATCCAGGGGAGAACTTCTCGGGCGCTGGGCAGATACACCCAGGACAGGGCGCCAATCTATCACTTGGGACACACACTCACACACTCAAACACACTCTATATGGGGCAATTTAGAGAACTCAATTAACTTGTTTTTGGATTGTGGGAGGAAACCGGAGAACCCGGAGGAAACCCACGCGGACACGCGGAGAACATGGAAACTCCACCCAGATGGGGATTCGAACCGGGAATCCCTAGCGCTGAGAGGCGAACGTGCTAACCACTAAGCCACCGTGCCGCCCATATTTCATATGTTATTTAATTTTATCCAATATAACTAATGAATGGGCACGGTGGCTTAGTGGTTAACATGTTCTCCTCTCAGCACTAGGGATTCCCTGTTCGAAGTTTCCATGTTCTCCCTGTATCTGCGTGGGTTTCCTCCGGGTTCTCCGGTTTCCTCCCACAGTCCAAAAACATGGATCAAATCAATTGAATTCTCCAAATTGCCCCATATAGAGTGTGTCTGGGTGAGTGAGTGTGTGCCCAGTGATAGATTGGCGTTCTGTCCTGGGTGTATCTGCCTAGCGCCCGAAACGTTCTCCCCTGAATGGGTATGGGGAACCTCCCCGCGACCCTGCTAGAGGATAAAGCAGAAGATAATGGATGGATGGATAAATAACAAATGATCAAACAATATTAATGTAACAACAGTTTGTAAAATGGATGAATACCCTCATGAAAGTGCACTGTTTAAAGAGGACAGAGGGGGAATAAGGGATCTAGGTAAAGCCCCTGATGTTTTTAAACCCTAAAAACACCCCTGGGCAGCGCGCTTCCCTCCAATGGGGGAGCTTTTTAAAGATCTCGCTTTAAGAATAATGTCAGTCTCGTGCGCATCATTCAATAAATCCACTGGTGAATGAATCCTGGAGCTCATCCAGCAGAGACCTCGGGTTCCACGGCACTGATGCTAACACCCCCCCCCCCCTCCTCTCCGGCGTTGGGGTTTGGAGCGGGATAGGCGTTTCCACTTTTAGCTGAATCATGAGTCACACTCGGTCTCTTTTAGCGTGCCGTTTTCCTGTTTTAATTTTCCCCAGCTTTCACCTAATTAGTCATTTGGGCGCAGGCCGGGTGGCCTCTGTTCGGCAGTACAGTACGCCACGTGTTTAACAGCCTCCATGTTGACATTAGAAATAAGAAACGTGAGCCAACAGCCATCTACATTTATATTTACATTTAGTTATTTTGCAGAAGCTTTTATCCAAAGCGACTTACAAATGAGAACACCACAAGTCCATCCATCCATTATCTTCCGCTTTATCCTCTATTAGGGTCGCGGGGAGTTCCCCATGCCCATCCAGGGAAGAACGTTTCGGGCGCTAGGCAGATACACCCAGGACAGGGCGCCAATCTATCGCTGGGCACACACTCACTCACACAGACACACTCTATATGGGGCAATTTTGAGAATTCAATTGACTTGATCCATGTTTTTGGACTGTGGGAGGAAACCGGAGAACCCGGAGGAAACCCACGCAGACACGGGGAGAACATGGAAACTCCACCCAGATGTGGATTCGAACCGGGAAACCCTAGAGCTGAGAGGCGAACATGCTAACCACTAAGCCACCATGCCGCCAAGTCAGTAGTTATTTATTTATTTTATTTAAGACACTCATTAAATTAAATTTGGTCATTTATTGGACGCTTTTATTCAAAGCGACTTACAAGGTGAGCACAGGGTTAAACACAACATCCCTGGATCAATGAGGGTTAAGGTTCTTGCTCAAGGACCCACATTGGTAACTTCAGTGGACCTGGGATTTGAACCCCCAACCTTCAGATTGATAACCCAACACCCTAACCACTGAGCTACCACACCTTCCATCTGAGAGGAACCTACAGTCATCGTCTGTTCTGTTGGTGTGTTTGTTCTGTATTTTTTTGGTATGGTGGCTTAGTGGTTAGCATGTTCTCCTCTCAGTGCTAGGGATTCCCGGTTCGAATCTCAATCTGGGTGGAGTTTCCATGTTCTCCCCGTGTCCGTGTGGGTTTCCTCCGGGTTCTCCGGTTTCCTCCCACAGTCCAAATACATATAATCAATAACTGCTCTAAATTGCCCCTATCTGGTGTATCTAGGAAGATCATGAGACGAGGCTTAAAGGGACTTTCCACAGAAAGTGTTCAGATGTCAGTTTATGACTGTGGTATTTGTAATGATTGATTTAAACCAGGCTGCACGGTGGCTTAGTGTTTGGCATGTTCTCCTCTCAGCGCTAGGGATTCCTGGTTCGAATCCCAATCTGGGTGGAGTTTCCATGTTCTCCCCGTGTCCGCGTGGGTTTCCTTCGGGTTCTCCGGTTTCCTCCCACAGTCCAAAAACCTGGATCAAGGTCAATTGAATTCTCCAAATTGCCCCATATAGAGTGTGTTTGTGTGAGTAAGTGTGTGCCCAGCGATAGATTGCCCCCCTGTCCAGGGTGTATCTGCCCAGCGCCCAAAATGTTCTCCCCTGGATGGCCATGAGGAACTCCCCTGCGACCATAATATAGAATAAAGCTGAAGATAATGGATGGATTTTCTCAATGTTACGATGTTTAGGTCAAGAGTTTGTATTCACTTGGCCTCTCTAAACGGCACCCGCCATCCCAGAATTCCTCAGAGAATTCATCTGGAAAACAAATGAATGAAGCTGGTTAACTTTCACCGGCGACGCGAAAAACAATGAACAATCCCGCTTCCGTTTCCCAACTGGAAATCTAACGGCTCAAGGTTTGGAGATCACGTGATCTTGCTGCTGCTCTGTCCTGTTAGTGAGGTGAATTATAACCTGCGCCTTATAACCCTCTAAATACTCTCATTGTGATGGAGAGGCGCTGGATTTTACTCCAGAAACTCTCATTGTTCTTGCTTTTGAAATAAATACAGCAATAATCCAAAACGTAAAAACTCTCAGATTAAAGGAATAACGTGATGAGGCGATGCCCTTGGTGACGTCACGCTGCATGACTCTTAAAACATTCAGCAGGACGTCGGGTTAATGATTTCATCTAATTAATTCTGACCAATGAAGGCCAGCTACACAATTTTATTTCTACTTGCAAATTCCATGTTCTTTGAGATAAGTCCATAGTGGCTTAGTAATTAGCATGTTCTCCTCTCAGCACTAGGGATTCCCGGTTCGAATCCCAATCTGGGTGGAGTGTCCATGTTCTCCCCGTGTCCGCGTGGGTTTCCTCCGGGTTCTCCGGTTTCCTCCCACAGTCCAAAAACATGGATCAAGGTCAATTGAATTCTCCAAATTGCCCCATATAGAGTGTGTCTGTGTGAGTGAGCGTGTTCCCAACGATATATTGGCGTCCTGTCCTGGGTGTATCTGCCCAGCGCCCGAAACGTTCTCCCCTGGATGGGCATGAGGAACCCCCCACGACCCTAATGGAGGATAAAGCAGAAGATAATGGATGGATGGGTTTAGGAAGTCAGATAAAGAGATCGTAACACTTTCTATGAAGCTGGTCTTCATGATGCATTACAAAAACATTCATAAAGCTTTATAAAGTATTCATAAAGCAGAAACAGTGATGAACTCAGGGTTTAAACCCACTACCTTCATAAGCTATAAGCAATAGCTGAATATGCAAATCATTGAGTTATCACATGTTCATTGAAAGTATTCATTCCAAAAAAAGGTCCTTATCACATTCATAATGCATTATAAACACATGCTTTGTAACCTTCATCATAAGTCTTTATAAATGTTCATATATGTATATAATCACAGTTATAATGTGTAATAAGAACATGCCACACGGCTTTAGAACACAATGTGATATAATACATTATAAATAGTTTATTTTAACAGTCAGTTCATTTACTTATTGTAGAGATTTGTGTCATAAAGCTTTATAATGCCCCCCCCCCATCCTTATGACAAATGGTATCAGGATTTGTGATTACTTTATAAAGTTTTATGAATGCACTTATAATGCATTATGAGTAGCAGAATTGTGGAAAGTGTTGCCCTTTTTTCTTCGCCTCTCTGACATCCCTAAATATGTAGTTATTTTGTTCTAACCTTTCGTTCTGACACGTACAGTACATACCCTGATGTGGATGTTTCTTCTTTAATGGTGGGTCTATGAGCAGGATGTGATTTGCAGTAGATGAGGAGTTGTTTGGTTTGGAGTTGGTTTGTTTGCATAAATCTCTTTATCTGTGCTTATTATTATTATTATTATTATTTTGTTTATTCTGTCTTTTTCCCCCAACACTTTTCATCAAACAACAGTTTTAGCCTGAAGCTGATGCCTAATGAGCGCAGATGGTATTTCTTCAGTTAGATGAGAAAATATTCTTGGCTTTGGACCATCTTCCTTTTTGACCGGATGAGAGGAAGGAGGCGTGGCCTGGAGTGGAGCGAGGGGCCAGAGAGGGCAGAGGACAGAATTAGACTCAGCAATTGGGGAAAATCAGCTGTTTGATTTGAAGTTGTAACTTTTTCGGTGTTATTATCGAACCATCATCACGTTATCATGATTCAGTAAGGTTTTTAGAGTGGATTGATATGGACTTTCAGTAACACTTTTATTCATCCATCCATTATCTTCAGCTTTATCCTCTACTAGGGTTGGGGGGGGGGTTCCCCATGCCCATCCAGGGGAGAACGTTTCGGGCGCTGGGCAGATACACCCAGGACAGGACACCAATCTATCGTGTGTGTGTGTTTCACTGCACAGATGAGTTAAATGTGGAGGTGTGTATAAGTACAGGATGAAAAATAGATCACATGATCACTTTATTTCATTTACTTTCATCATTTAGCCAATGACTTTATCCAAAGAAACTTACAAGTATCCCAAGTCTGTTGGAGTCAGAACACAAAATTGGCCAAACAACAATGAATGTTAGGACAGGGAGTGGTAGCTCAGTGGTTAGGGTGTTGGGCTGTCAATCTGAAGGTTGGGGGTTCAAATCCCAGGTCCACTGAAGTTACCAATGTGGGTCCTTGAGCAAGACCCTTAACCCTCATTGCTCCAGGGATGTTGATATTAACCCTGTGTTCACCTTGTAAGACGCTTTGGATAAAAGCGTCTGATAAATGACCCAATTTAGGACTCCCGCTCAAGAACCCACACTGGTAACGTTGGTGGAACTGGGATTTGAACCCATAACCTTCAGATTGATGGCTACTGATCTTGACTGATCATCACACAATCTGTACATGACTGTCCTACACTGTTGATGCTGCCCGGCCGCTCAAGGAGGATGAGTCCCCCACTGAGTCTTGGTCCTCACAAGATTTTTTTCTTCAATATCAACATAACAGGGAGTTTTTTCTTGCCGCTGTCTCTTCAGTTTGCTCTTTGGAGGTTTAAAGGCTTATAACACTGTAAAGCTGCTTTGTGACAATGTGCTATTATAAGAAGCACTCTATAAATGAATTACTTGAACTTACTGCATTTAATTGTGGGTTCAAATCCCAGGTCCACTGAAATTACTAATGTGGGTTCTTGAGCAGGAGTCCTAACACTCCTAACATTCGCTTTGGATAAAGGCATGCTCAAGAACCCACATGGGTAACATTAGTGGCACTGGGATTTGAACCCACAATGAAAAGCAGTAGCCATCAAACTGAAGGTTATAGATTTAAATTCCCAGTTCCACTAATGTTACCACTGTGGGTTCTTGAGCACGTGTCTTAATGCTCATTGACACTCAGTGGAACTGGGATTGGAACCCACAACCTTCAGATTGATAGCTACCTCATTGCACGACTTGTCAACAGAATCTTGCAAGATTGCTTAAATAAGAGGTCAGCAGCAGGTCGGAATGAGGTAACGACCTCTTCAAATAGTGTGACTTTAAAGTGTGAGCTGAGAGAGAGAGAGAGAGAGAGGGTGAAACAGGACAGTTAACATGTGCAGAGCTGGGAAATGCTGCAGTCAGGAGGGCCTGCAGGAGGGAGGGAGCGGGAGGGGTGGAGAACAAGTCGGCTGCAGGATGCAGGACAGGGGAGAAGTGCAGAACAGAAGGTATAGAACTGAGGGGTGAGTGGGGGCTTATCCGAGCGAACGTTTCGCATGATGCCACGTGCGACGGCGGGAATCGGCAGCACTTGAGGAAGGGAGTCATGGAGTCTCCGTGGTCCTGGAGCCCGAGCTGCGTGTCCTGGCAGATGGATGAGAGGAATCTGATGCAGGGTAATGTCAACTTTCTGTTTTTTGAAGTTTTCTATTTAAAAGCCAAAAAATGCTTAACATAAGAAGGAGCAAGTTGAATCCCGGGGCGTCGCACCGTCACAACCCTGCAGCTCTGAGATCTGTAGCGGACCCAACACTGGACTTTGTATATTAAACTGTCCTGCATGCTAACAGTGATGTGTACGGTCCTGATGTGACTGCACAGATTCCAGGTTTCTGTGCACAGCAATAAACGGGCGTCTGTGAGCCTGGCTTTGCTCCACTGTTCCAGAGAACAGCAGGTTTGGGTTTGGATGTCACCTTGAGCGTGACTTCGTCCCTCTAAACCTGTTCCGAGGCGTTTTTAAAATGTAACGCCGATCTCCGTGCCGCAAAACCGCACCGGCTGAAGTGCACAGGCGACGGTGAGAGTCTTGTGGTCCTCGTTATGGCAGGATGATTAATCGAATGTGAGTTTAATACTGCAGGATAAAGTGTTGGAACGGCAGCCTGAGGCGAGTGAAAGGTCCCTTAAAATGACACCTTTTAGATATTATTAGCAGGGTTAACCTTTATCAAAGCACTCTGACTGCAGCGTGAGCCTTCAGTCTTACTGGAACGTAATTCTGTTGACATTTCTGGACTTTCAGAATGTTGCGTGAGGTTGCATAAGGGAAAGTTGGTAAGACGGTGGCTTTAGCGTATATGCCTCATTTTTCCGAATGCCTCATCAGACAGGAACGTTCTCCTGAGGACACTGATAATTAAAGTTTTTCCATCTATCCATTATCTTCCGCTTTATCCTCTACTAGGGTCGCGGGGGGGTTCCCCATGCCCATCCAGGGGAGAACGTTTTCGGGCGCTGGGCAGAGACACCCAGGACAGGACGCCAATCTATCGCTGGGCACACACTCACTCACACACACACTCTATATGGGGCAATTTGTAGAATTCAATTGACCTTGGTCCATGTTTTTTGGACTGTGGGAGGAAACCGGAGAACCCGGAGGAAAACCACGTGGACATGGGGAGAACATGGAAACTCCACCCAGATTGGGATTCGAACCGGGAATACCTAGCGCTGAAAGGAGAACATGCTAGCCACTAAACCACCATGCCACAAATTGTGTATGTATATCCATCCATCCATTATCTTCTGCTTTATCCTCTGTTAGGGTCGTGGGGGGTTCCCCATGCCCATCCAGGGGAGAATATCTTTGGCGCTGGGCAGAGACACCCAGGACAGGACGCCAATCTATCGCTGGGCACACACTCACTCACACACACACTCTATATGGGGCAATTTGGAAATTCAACTGACCTTGATCCATGTTTTTGGACTGTGGGAGGGAACCGGAGAACCCGGAGGAAACCCGTGAGGACACGGGGAGAACATGGAAACTCCACCCAGATTGGGATTCGAACCGGGAATCCCTAGCGCTGAGAGGAGAACATGCTTAACACTAAGCCACCGTGCCACCCTGCTCTTTTACAGACTTTAAGTAAAGTGACTCTAAGGTCCAAAGAAGAAAAGCCTTATGTCATGTTGTAATGACATGTTACGGCTGTGATTACGAACATTTATGTACATCAACAGAGGCTTATGATAAATGTTATATTGCTAAATTAAAACTTTAACAATGAACTTATAATGCATTATGTATACTTTATGAAGCATTGTGAAAGACCAGATTCATAGAAAGTGTTGTATGTTTTTATAATGCTGCTGTCCAGTGCTGATGATTTAGTTGCTTTGTCAGCACACAGCCAAGTACACGCGTTGTGTGTGTGTGTGTGTGTGTGTGTGTGTGTGTGTGTGTGTGTGCGCGCGCGCGCAGTCTATTTGAAAAGTATATAAAATGCATATAGAGTAGCAGGTGAGTTGAACTAGCAAATCACTGCGACACATTTATTATGCATTAATTAGATCGGCTCTATAACGACGCCAGGGCGCACGGGTCAGCGAGTGACTCACAGCTGAATAAATGATGAAGACTTCAGACATGACCATTCAGAACATGCTGTGGGGCTTTAGGACGTGTCTTTAGAACGTGTCTTGTGCCTGCACTGAAATGACAGATTAATAATGTGCTCTTTAATATGAAGCATCATCAATCAGACCAACCTTCCACATTCCAAAGACACCAAAGTCCTGTTTACCCTTGGAAAAAAGTGAGCATAGTGTGTTCTGTTCGAGTAATGCAACAGATTTACACTCACCGGCCATTTTATTAGATACAGCTCATTGTTTCTCCACTTTACCATATCGATGGTCTTTGTAGTCCTACAGTTCTATTCTGTAGTCCATCTGTTCCTCTACATACTTCATTAGTCCTCTTTACTCTGTTCTCTGATGATTAGAACCCACAGAGCAGGTATTATTAGGGTGGTGGAAGATTGTACGAGTGGATGAGACCCCTGTATGTTCTGGTGGACATTGGTGGACTGTTCTCTGTCCAGCAGCTGCTCTGGACACAATCATACACCACCACCATGTAATATTACTGAAGTACTGAGAATCATCCACTATCCTAATACCTCCTCTGTGGGAGTCCTAATCAACAGAGAACATATTAAAGCGGACTTACCCAGTATGTAAAGAAACAGATGGACTACAGAGTGTAACTGTAGAACTACAAATTTTATTTATATATATATATATATATATATATATATATATATATATATATATATATATATATATATATATATATATATATATATATACATATATACATACATACATACTGTGTGTGTGTGTATATATGTACAGGTGTGTATATATATATATATATATATATATATATATATATATATATATATATATATATATATATGTATGTGTGTGTATGTATATATATGTATATATGTGTATACAGTATATGTGTGTGTATGTATGTGTATATATATGTATGTATATATATGTATATATATGTATGTGTGTGTGTGTGTATATATGTATATATATATATATATATATGTGTATATATGTATGTGTGTGTGTGTATATATGTATATATATATATATATATGTGTATATATGTATGTGTGTGTGTGTATATATATATGCATGCTCATGTCATATCATGTTCATCTACATGTAAATACTTCACCTCTTCATGCACCAGTCACTGTTACTAATGCACCTGCACCGCCCTGTACTTGTACTCTGACAATGACAATAAAGTTGAATCTAATCTAATCTAAAAATAAAAAAGTGAATGTATATATGTAAAAGGTTTTCATTGCCATCTAGCGGCCAAATTACAGAGCACAGTCTATAAAAAAAGCATCGGGGAAAAATGTATTGTATTTCACACACTGATATGAAGTTGCTCTGAGGTGTGTTATTGTCAATCAGCTCAGCCAATCAGATTTTATAACGCATTCTGGATACCGGATTCATAGAAAGTGTTTCTGAAAATGTCACTTAATCAACAAACCTTTAAATGTAAACAGCTGGTTTCAGCTCTGTGCAGGTGACTCTGTGTAAACTCGTATATTCCGTCGTTATGACTGTCGGGGACGAACGGCGCGGTTTCTTTGGCGGTGCGTTCGCGGAGTTGACTGGTGCTGGTCTTAAAACCAAGGCGTATTCTCCTCCGTTTATTGTGTCTTCTTATCACAGACACTCGGTGGGAAAGAGGATTAAAATTTAAGCCAGTGTATTTTCTTTGCATGTAACTGTTGCCTAGCAACTACCGAGCAGTGGCATTCTGAAGAGCTCCATGTAAAGTGGCATTAGAGACAATACAGACTCTCGCTCAGTAGGCCGTATTATAGAAAAATGTTTATGCATGCGCTCTGAAGTACGGCATTAGAATCATTACTTTCCATGCTGAAAGAACGCAGCTCGGTATCTGAGCTCGCAGATGGCCGGCCTGCGCAGCGAGACGTCCGCCGCATATCGACTGCGCTTCGAAATTAGCCTGATCATTTTTAGCCTGATCATTTCCACTGTTGCTTAAGTGTTGAAGCAAATGCGAACATCGTGATGCCCGCGGCCCGTGGTGTTCCACCAATCACTCCAGAACAATGTTCTGAATGAAATGCGTTAATGCTGAGCTCAATAATTCAGTGAGACTTTCGCAAAGTCCAAGTTCAAGGGCGTCGTGGGAACTTGGGGAGGCAGTTTATCTTCGCGTGTCGATCATAATGGCAGCATTTCATCATTTAAAGGCTTCTTCATCAATGATGCATTCGTTAAACAGTTCATTCATTCATTCATTATCTTCCACTTTATCCTCTACTAGGATCGCAGGGGAGTCCTCATGCCCATCAGGGGAGAACGTTGCGGGCGCTGGGCAGATACATCCAGGACAAGACGCCAATTTATTACTGGTCACCCACTATATGGGGCAATTTAGAGCATTCAAGTCACCTTAAATCTTCTTTTTTTTCATTTTCTTAATCATCCGGTTAATCTTGTACTCAGGCCAAAGGGTAATCTTGTACTCGGGATGGGGGGGGGGGGTGGTTCTCCATGCTCATCAGGGAAGAACGTTGCAGGCGCTGGGCAGATACACCCAGGACAGGGCGCCAATTTATTACTGGTCACACACTATGTGGGGCAATTTAGAGCATTCAATTCACCTTAAATCTTTTTTTTTTTTTTCATTTTCCTCTACATCCGGTTAATCTTGTATTCGGGGTGGGGGGAGATTCTTCCATGCTCATCAGGGAAGAATGTTGCGGGCACTGGGCAGATACACCCAGGACAGGGTGCAACTCTATTTCTGTGCACACACTATATGGGGCAATTTAGAGCATTAAATTCACTTTGAATCCATTTCATGGAAATAAATGTCATTATTGTATGCTTAATCATCTACTAGAGTCATGGGGGGGGTTCCCAATGTCCATCCAGGGGAGGACATTTTGGGTGCCGGGCATATACACCCAGGACAGGGCGCCAATCTATCGCTGGGCACACACACACACTCTATGGGGCAATTTAGAGCATTCAATTTACCTTGAATCCATGTTTTTGGACTGTGGGAGGAAACCGGAGAACCCGGACACGGTGAGAACATGAAACTCCACCCAGATCGGGATTGGCACCCTCGTTAAACAGTTAACAGATTAATGAAATATGAGATTTGCATATTGAACATCAAAGCAAAGCTGAAACAAATACGGTACCTGATCTGCTGCCTTTAAATCTCACTCCTTCCATTGGAAATGTCTTTGAACTCTTATGCTCTTATCTTTTCTTGTTCTAATGCCTCTTTCATCTACTGTTTCTGTTCTCCGCGTGTAGAACCGGTCCCAAATTTTGTTCCGTCGGTCAGCGTGCTGGTGGTGTGGTCAGCACGTCCGCCCCTCAGCACTGGGATACAGGTTCGAATCCCGATTTGAGCGACGTTTTCATGTTCTCACCGTGTCCGGGTTCTCCGATGGCCTCCCACAGTCCAAAAACATGGATTCAAGGTAAATTGGCTGCTCTAAATTTAGAAATGCCAATTTCTAAATGCCCCTATATATAGTGCGTGTATGTCTGTAGGAATGAGTGCATGCCCAGAAATTGATCCCTCTGCCCAGGACATAAGACATTTTCCCCCTGGATGGTCTTGGGGATGGTGTGTGTCACCCCCCCCCCCCATTTCCCACCAGGAGAACAGTAGATGAAGTGAGTAAAGGGAAGGGGAAGGCGTGACGAGAGACGGGCTCCAGAAACTGCTTTTCTTGTCCTCAGTAATAAAGTAAAATCAATCACGCCGCCGGCCGCGGAGCCGGTCGGTTATTATCTGTACTTAACATCACTCTGCGCTTAGAACCTTTGAAGGTGTTCTTCATGGTGACCAACGCTTCGAATGTAATTCATGGGTGCGTGTCTGGGAGACGTGATCTGTGGACATTGAAATTGTCCTTAAGCTGTTCATTAGGAGCAGGACTTAATGAGGGCTCACTACAGTATGATGCTTCGTTTGCCTCTCATAATAATGACGTCTTATGATACGAGATTGAGTTCTCCAAATTGCCCCATTATAGGAGGTGTGTGTGTCTGTGTGAGTGTGTGGTGGGGAAAAGTGATGGATTGGGCACCTGTCCTGGGTGTATCTGTCCAGGCGCCTGTTCTCTCCCCTGATGGGGGCATGGGGAACCCCCCCCCCCCACAACTCTAGTAGTGGATAAAGTTGAAGATAACGGATGGATGGCTATATTTCAACAGTATATGCAAAAAAACAAAATTTTTGTTCTTTTTAACACGACAAATAACGAAGGAACGTGAATCCACTGCTGCGAGGTGTTTATAATGCAGGTTTAAAGGGATGGACATTTTTAATTTAATCAGAGTCGTATCTGTAAAATGAGACCCTGATCTGTACACAGCAGCCTTAATATAAAGGAACAAAGAAGTGTTTATCACCAAAAACTCAATACAGCAGCAACCGCCCATGAAATCATCAAAGAAATGAGATTGTGTTGTGACGGATCGCTCATGAGCCAGCACACCTTTGAAAACTCCACCGGAAATTTTGTGCGATTCATTTGTGCCTCATTGCAGACGCATTGTAAAGCGCCACCCACAGAGATGCCGAGCCACGCAGCCTCGGCAGCAGAATAGGATGCAGAACCCACCAATTATAATGGAGAGCTGGTTATTGGAAGGAACCCTGTTAGTCATACAAAAGAGGAGAGCGAGAGGGGGTCACTCAGTCGGCGTGGGGTTACCGGAGCTCAAACTGAATCAACTTTAAATATGCGTTAAAGTTTACCACATTATTCTTTTTAACGCTTCTTATATTCTAACAGTGAGTTGAGGTTAGGATTTAAAAAAACACAGGTGCATGGTGAGGGGCAGGCTTCCCCTTTCTGCCCATCCAGGGGAGAAACGATTCATAGGTCGGCGCTTGGCATGGCAGATTAACCCAACCAGCCCAGGGGCAATGATACAGGGGGCCGAATTCTCACTGGGATGGCATTGTGACACTACAAACTCCCCCACCACCCACAGTACACTCACAACCATACCCCACTCTGTTATGGGGCAATTGAACAATTATCCAGACTTGACCTTTGATTCCTTCAATTGTTTTTGGAACATGTGAGAAGAAAAGTACAAAGACAACGGAGAACAACCCAGAGGGAAGGGTGAACTCTGAGACCCCTCTTTTATGCTCACGCGACACATCGGGGAGACCACATGGATGAAACTCGCACCCAGAGATTGGGGATTCTGACGAACTTGGAAATCCTTAGTGCCTGAGAGGAGCGAACATGCTAAATTTGCCCCGCATATATAGATTGTGTCTGTGTTTGAGTGAGTTGTGGGCAGAGTGGAGTGATAGATTGGGCACCCCCTGTCCTGGGTGTATCTTGCCCAGCGGCTCTCGAAAAAAACGAAAACGTTCTCCGCCTGGGATGGGGACATGGGTGAAACCCTCGCCAACCCTAATAGTGGATAAAGCGGAACATGGATGGATAGTTTGTCCAGCTGTGACATCATTGACAATAACACACACCTGAGCACTTCACATTCATATCAATTCATATCATACAATACGTTTTAAATTAAATAAAATACAGATTAATATGGACAACACTCTGGTTCCTGATGATTGCGCACGTTTTTCTATAAACATGTTCTGTAATTTGGCCACTAGATGGTGGTTTTTGATTAATAGAGAAACTGATATCCCCGTTACTCAGCGATAAGTGTTACAAACGTAAGGCATGTAGGGTAAATCAAACTTTTTTAAAAAAATAAACAGCATTACATGCTAAGAATATAAAGACCACTTGAGACCACATGGGGGCGCTGTGTTTACCTCCCCCCAACACACAACCGATATTCCCTGTTTCCATGGGTTCTGTGAATGATGGACTCGGTGGATGAGAGGTCGGATTAGTGGAAGCACACGTTCGTTATCCTCAGCGTGAGGCCCGGTGATTATCTCCATCCCGCCGCTGCCGTGTCAAACGGCACACGTGACGTCTCTGCAGTTCAGGACACCGTCCGGACCCGAGGACAGAGCAAAGAGCAGAGAAAAGGAGGAACGGAAGCCTCACAGGGAATTACAATCAGATAAGAGGTTCTCCGGGGGGAGTCGGAGATTTGTCAGGTGTTCTCCATCTTCGATTCCATTACCGATGCGTCAGTCAAGTTCCTCTCGGCTTCAGTGGAGCCTGACAGCGGTGCATGCTGGGTGTCTATCAGGATGAGCAGCATCCATCCCATAGTTTATCAGCCGGAGTTGTGCTGTGTTCAACAGAAGTTATTTTGTTGCAAAATGGTCTTCAGATCACATCTGAGACAGGACGAGGAAAAACGTTTTAGCTGGAGCAACTCAAAAAAAAGTGCATTTGTAGAACAATTATATAGTAGCCTGTTCATATGCGGACATGTTTGAATTATCCTTGGGAAAAAAAATGTTGCATTGAATGCTCCACTATAAGGGGGAAGCTTTAACAATATGTTGTATTAAAGGTATTAATAAACCAACCAAATATAGGTAAAAGGTTATGGGGGGAAGCGCGGGGAAGGAAAACAATGGGGGAAAAAAGGTGGGACGGTTTGTATGTCACAATATATAACGCAAAATCCAAAAAACCCATCACCATCCTATTATCTTCGCGCTTTTATTCCTCTTACTAGGGGGTCCACCAGGTGGGTGGGTTTTTCCTTCAATGCGCTAGGCATGGCTCAGGGGAGGAACCGTGTCGGGAGCGGCTGGGGCAGAGTCCACTCAAGGGTGGGGGAAACAGGGTGCCATAATTCTATACACCCACTTGGACCACCCCACCACACTCAACTCCAGCTGCCATATTTTCACCACTCTTAACATTTAGGGCTATTTTGAGTAAAAGCATCACAATTGGGACTTGATCGGGCATGTTTTTGGATCTCTCTGGTAGGGAAAGCTGAGGACAAAACAGTAAAACCCGGTTTTTGATAAAAAAAACCCACACGCGGGGGAACACACGGGTGAGAAGAACATTGGGAACCTTTCCAAAACCGTCAGAAATTGGGGGTTCGAACCTGGGGTAAATCCCTAAAAGGGGGAGAAGGAGCAAAAACATTTGGTCCGAACACCCCAGCTAAAGCCTTCCGTGGCGCCCTAAAAAAACCCAATAGTGATATAAATGCCCATTTTTATCAATATAAACTTGGGATTGATAGCAACACTGAATGTCTCTTTCATTAAAAGGGTCTATTTATGTCTCTAAAAATATTAATATATTCTTCCCTTTGTGTTGTTTATAAAATTGACAAAAAGCTTATTAAAGCATTTGGAACTTTGCCAGGTGACTTTCATGGCTCATCAACAATTGGCTTGGGCTCTCCTCGGGGATGTGGTGTGGTGTGTGTTTGATTGAAGCTGGGTCAAACAAAAACCCAGGTGAAACTCTTTTCTCGCGGAAGGATGCCTCCCCTGCGTGTGGCGTCTCCCTGACCCATTAAAAGGGGACCAGGCTTGGAATCATTAGTGTCTAACTGAGATCTACGGAAGCGTGGTTTTTTTTTTTTTTTTTTTTTTTTTTTTTTTTTTTTTTCGTTATACCTGGCGGTGGAACGGGGGCGATTTTTTAACCAAAGCGTGGTCTCCGGGGGAGGCAGCGGCCGATTGGAGCTTTGAAACTGCGGCAAAGCCATGGGGGTACCGTATGGTGGGTATAAATACGCCCAACCTTCTGAAGGCGCTGGAGAATTCGCGGGTTCCGGAAATTCGCGATCTCGGGTGGATGTTTTCCACATGGTTGTCCCTCCCGTGGTTCAAGGTCAGGTTTGCAATTAGCTTCAAACATTGGCCCCATATAAGATGTGGGTTGTGGCGGTGAAAGTGGAGTGTTGTTGTGCCCCCAGTGAAATTGTTTTAGATTGGAGGTTTTTCTGTCGCTGGGTGTTAATCTGTGTCCGGAGCCAACCCGAAAACGGTTTTCTCCACATGGGATGGGCGCATGGAGGGACCAACCCCCTCGCACGGGGACCCAAAAATAGGGGAGGATAAAGTGGGAAAAGCGGTAAGTATAATGGATAGGGAATGGGGTTTGATTGCTTTCCATTGGCACGCATAAGTGGGTTAACAAAAACGTCCCGGGCCCTCTCTGGGGATCCGGGTTTGAATCCTGATACATGGGTGGAGTTTTCCCATGTTCTCCCGGGTTGCCCCCGGTATGCCAGGGAGAATGTTTTTTCGGGAGCTTGGCAGAATTACACCCAGGACAGGACGCCAATCTTATCGGCTGGGGGGGGGACAAAACAAACACCACTCACTCACAAATACACACTCTATATGGGGGCAATTTGGAGAAAAAACCCAAATTGACTTGCTACATGTTTTTAGAACTGTGGGTAGGAAAAAACCGGGGGCGGAGAGAACCCGGGCAGGAGAAAAACCCACGCCCCAGGACACGGGGGAGAAGGACATTAAAAAAAAAAACTCCACCCAGATCAGGAGATGGAGAAAAACATGGCTAATCCACTAAAGCAACAGTTCTGTTGCATTAACCCTAAAATTCGGAACAAGTTTTGTGTATAATATTGTATCTAGATGCTAATTGAAAAAACTCTATAAAGCTTTATAAATGCGCTAATAATGTATATATGTATACCGGATTCTATTAGCAACGGTGTTAGTTATCCATCATCCTTATCCCTTAAGTCTTCCGCTTTCATCCTTTATAGGGTCGGGGGGTTCCCCATGGCCCATCCAGGGGGAAGGAACGTCTCGGGTTACGCGGGGCAGAATACACCAGCAGGTGGGACAGGGCGCAAATCCA
Organism: Corydoras sp. C115; assembly: GCA_019802505.1. NCBI lineage: Eukaryota > Metazoa > Chordata > Actinopteri > Siluriformes > Callichthyidae > Corydoras > Corydoras sp. C115. The sequence continues at coordinate 10,596,189 of JAFMOC010000009.1, read as the reverse complement.
TCGCTGGGGGGACACCACCCACTGCACATCACACAGAACACACTCTATTAATGGGGTCAAATTTTGGAGGAATTTCAATTGACCTTAGATTCTCATGTTTTGGGGGGACTGTGGGAGGGAAAAACCGGGGAACCCGGGAGGAAACCCACACCACGGACACAGGAGAGAACATGGAAATTCCTGTCCCCCCCAGGATTGGGGGATTTTGAACCGGGGGGGGGGGACTCCGCTAGCTCTGAGGGGGCGGGGGGGGTGTCCATATTGCACATCGCAGGGGAAAAAAAAAAGTCTCGGGTGGCTGGGCAGATACAACCCAGGGGGACAGGGGCGGGCCAATCTTTATCACTGGGCAAAACACTCACAGCACAAAACAACAAACACACTCTATTATGGGGCAATTTGGAGAAGGGAAAAAAACAACTTTTGGGACTTTAAAATTGACTTGATCCATGGGTTTTTGGACTGTGGGAGGAAAAAAAAACCGGAGGGGAAAAAAACCCAATGAGGGGACATGGGGCGGTTGAAGCATGGAAAAAACGCCAACCCAGATTGGGATTCGAACTGGAAATCCCTAGTGCTGAGAGGAGAACATGCCAACCACTAAGGATGGCTGTAAGAAGAAGTCATTTTTCGATGTTTGCTAACAAGGCCTGCCGAGCTGGTCGTAATGCTCGCTGTATCTGAAGCTGTTCCTGGTTTACCGCGGTGTTTACGGAGTTAAAGTCAGGACGTAACGAGCCGAATCGTGTTTAACGTTCACACATCTGGCTGATTTGCTTAAAAAACAAACCTTGTGCTTGTTGATGAATCGGTTGTTGACTCGAAGCCTTTGCACTGAAGGCCTCATGAAAGTTAATATGCTTTTTATGACCTGTTTGCGAAGCAGCTTCTCGTGAGAAACGAAGGAGCCTCGTCGCTCTTCAGGCTTGTGAACTTGTCTATGGATGTTTCGGACTCATAGAACAGAATAAAAACTATGGGTGAGCTGCAATATTCGCTGATTCGACGATTCGATTCGGAGAACCGTAGTCGACTATGAACCTCATAGTCGAATGTACCATTTTGACCACATGGGGGTGCCCATGGCTGCTGCTAAGCATTAGTTTTTACATGAAATGTCTTTGTTTTCGTTATATATATAGCCTTTTGTCAAATAAAATCATCCTAATTTCCAGAAAAAAAAAGAAAAAAGAAAAACAAAAAAAAAGGTTTTCTTTTGTTAGAAAAACAAGTAAAATATATAAAAAAAAATATTTTTTAAAAACTATGCTTATAGCGCCATCTTGTGGTGAGATTTTAACTGATTCGACTATCAGTGGACTATAGGGAAAATCTGACGAATCAGATTCGACTACGAAAATCTGTAGTTGAATACAGCCCTAATAAAAACATTGCGAGGGTTTTTTAGGAACATCTACAATCAACAAAGTCACGGTGAGCTGTTGCTTTTGTCTGGATCTGCAATTTTCTGAGTCATCAGGAAAATAAATCTATTTTTAGTAAATGTCTGTTCTCTTGGGCGCCGTTGTGCCGATCTTTGGGGAGCCGGCAACTGCGGGTCATGCTCCCTGAACCACTCCTTCACAATTTGAGCTCGATGAATCCGTCGTCGTCATCGTGGGATATGTCCGTGTCATCGGGAAACCAGAATTGCAATAGTTCTGTTTCCACATCACTGCGTTCCGGTGCAAGCGCATCGATGAGACCTGACATTTAGATTATCGAGAAATTGCAAGGCTACTGTTCTTCTGGAGGAATGGACGAGAATTCCCATAAACACTTTTGTGACACACTGCGAAGAAATAATAATAATAATAATAATAATTAATTTCAATTTACGGGCGGCATGGTGGCTTAGTAGTAGGCTTAGCATGTTCTCCTCTCAGCACTAGGGATTCCCTGGTCGAATCCCAATCTGGGTGGAGTTTCCATGTTCTCCCCGTGTCCGCGTGGGTTTTCTCCGGGTTCTCCGGTTTCCTCCCACAGTCCAAAAACATGGATCAAGTCAATTGAATTCTCAAAATTGCGCCATATAGAGTGTGTCTGTGTGAGTGAGTGTGTGCCCAGCGATGGATTGGCGCCCTGTCCTGGGTCTATCTGCCCAGCCCCGAGACGTTCTCCCCTGGATGGACATGGGGAACCCCCCGCGACCCTAATAGAGGATAAAGCGGGAGTTAATGAATGAATGAATGAATGAATGAATAATAATAATAATTTCAATTTACAGATGGTGCGTTGGCTTAGTGGTTAGCATCTTCTCCTCTCAGCACTGGGGATACTGGTTTGAATCCCAATCTGGGGGGAGTTTCCATGTTCTCCCCGTGTCCGTGTGGGTTTCATCCGGGTTCTCCGGTTTCCTCCCACAGTCTAAAAACATGGATCAAGGTCAATTGAATTCTCCAAATTGCCCCATATAGAGTGTGTGTGAGTGAGTGTGCCAGTGATAGATTGGCGCCCTGTCCTGGGTGTGCCCAGCGCCCGAAACGTTCCCCCTGGATGGGCATGGGGAACCCCACCACGACCCTAAAATAGGATGGAGCGGAACATGATGGATGGATTTTTATTATTTTTTTATTATTATTTTTAAATACGGCATTGATTTCGAACTGAACTGTGGAGCGCTGGCGAGCAAAGGTGGAGGATGATCCTTCATCCATTGCATCATTCTTAACATTTTTAAAAACAACAGGCAGAATGTCCACCAATTATTTCCTGGATTGCGTGTCCATGGTTAATGAGCATGTGCTGTGTTGAGGACCGGGTTTACTGCGAAACCGTTCCGGGTTTAGTGCCTATGAGCAGCCATCAGTCAGAACTCATTTACATTTCATTCATTAAGTGACGTCAGAGGAGGTCCGTGTCAGCGCCGTCGAGAAGATGATTCATCGCCGCTTAATATGAAACAACCGACGCAGCATTTTAAAAGATGTAAAAACGGGCTGTGTGTAAAGCGGGACCCACGGTAACCCACTGCACGTCCCGGCTATCTGTTAATTATATATTAATCACTCTTTCGACAAGATTTTTAAGTCTCAACTGAAAACATTTCTATTTTCATCACAGTATTAACATTGTACATGATTCTGAAGCGCCCTTGGGTTCTTAAAAGACGCTATTTAAATGAAATTATCCATCCATCCATTATCTTCCGCTTTATCCTCTACTAGGGTCGCGGGGGGGTTCCCCATGCCCATCCAGGGGAGAACATTTCGGGCGCTGGGCAGATACACCCAGGACGCCAATCTATCGCTGGGCACACACTCACTCACACAGACACACTCTATATGGGGCAATTTGAAGAAATCAATTGACTTGATCCATGTTTTTGGACTGTGGGAGGAAACCGGAGAACCCGGAGGAAACCGACGCTTACACGGGGAGAACTTGGAAACTCCACCCAGATTGGGATTCGAACCGGGAATCCCTAGCGCTGAGAGGAGAACATGTTAACCACTAAGCCACAGCTTTAAGCCCATACAATTAAAAAAGAGGGTGTCGAAAATAATGAGACTAACCGAGTTTTATAGAATTCAGTATTCAGCCATCATCGTCCGCTTTATCCTCTATTAGGGTCGCGGGGGGGTTCCCCATTCCCATCCAGCGGAGAAAGTCTCGGGCGCTGGGCAGATACACCCAGGACAGGACGCCAATCTATCGCTGGGCACACACTCACTCACACAGACGCACTCTATATGGGGCAATTTGGAGAAATCAATTGACTTGATCCATGTTTTTGGACTGTGGCAGGAAACCACCCAGATTGGGATTCGAACCGGGAATCCCTAGTGCTGAGAGGAGAACATGCAAACCATTAAGCCACGGCTTTAAACCCATACAATTAAAAAAGAGGGTGTCGAAAATAATGAGACAAACCGAGAATTCAATATTCAGCCATCATAATCCGCTTTATCCACTATTAGGGTCGCGGGGGGGTTCCCCATGCCCATCCAGCGGAGAAAGTCTCGGGCGCTGGGCAGATACACCCAGGACAGGACGCCAATCTATCGCTGGGCACACACTCACTCACACAGACGCACTCTATATGGGGCAATTTGGAGAAATCAATTGACTTGATCCATGTTTTTGGACTGTGGCAGGAAACCACCCAGATTGGGATTCGAACCGGGAATCCCTAGCGCTGAGAGGAGAACATGCAAACCATTAAGCCACGGCTTTAAACCCATACAATTAAAAAAGAGGGTGTCGAAAATAATGAGACAAACCGAGAATTCAATATTCAGCCATCATAATCCGCTTTATCCACTATTAGGGTCGCGGGGGGGTTCCCCATGCCCATCCAGCGGAGAAAGTCTCGGGCGCTGGGCAGATACACCCAGGACAGGACGGCAATCTATCGCTGGGCACACACTCACTCACACAGACACACTCTATATGGGGCAATTTGGAGAAATCAATTGACTTGATCCATGTTTTTGGACTGTGGCAGGAAACCACCCAGATTGGGATTCGAACCGGGAATCCCTAGCGCTGAGAGGAGAACATGCAAACCATTAAGCCACGGCTTTAAACCCATACAATTAAAAAAGAGGGTGTCGAAAATAATGAGACAAACCGAGAATTCAATATTCAGCCATCATAATCCGCTTTATCCACTATTAGGGTCGCGGGGGGGTTCCCCATGCCCATCCAGCGGAGAAAGTCTCGGGCGCTGGGCAGATACACCCAGGACAGGACGCCAATCTATCGCTGGGCACACACTCACTCACACAGACGCACTCTATATGGGGCAATTTGAGAAATCAATTGACTTGATCCATGTTTTTGGACTGTGGGAGGAAACCGGAGAACCCGGAGGAAACCCACGCAGACACGGGGAGAACATGGAAACTCCACCCAGATTGGGATTCGAACCGGGAATCCCTAGCGCTGAGAGGAGAACATGCAAACCACTAAGCCACGGCTTTAAACCCATACAATTAAAAAAGAGGGTGTCGAAAATAATGAGACTAACCGAGTTTTATAGAATTCAATATTCAGCCATCATCGTCCGCTTTATCCACTATTAGGGTCGCGGGGGGGTTCCCCATGCCCATCCAGCGGAGAAAGTCTCGGGCGCTGGGCAGATACACCCAGGACAGGACGCCAATCTATCGCTGGGCACACACTCACTCACACATACACACTCTATATGGGGCAATTTGGAGAACTCAATTGACCTTGATCCATGTTTTTGGACTGTGGGAGGAAACCTGAGAACCCGGAGGAAACCCACGCGGACACGGGGAGAACTTGGAAACTCCACCCAGATTGGGATTCGAACCGGGAATCCCTAGCGCTGAGAGGAGAACATGCGTATTACTGAATCCAACCCTGATTTTTTGTGTGATGGTGTGTTTTTAAGCGTTTTATTAAGGTAATAAAGCACTGGAGGTCGTTCTGTACTGCGTCAGGCCTAATGACACCTCTTTCCTGTGATTTATTCACAGTAATGCTGCCTTCTTGTAGCTTATTGCTGTATCACAGACCTCGCCGGCCCACGGGCCGCATTCACGACGGCACTGAATCAGCGAGAGTTTGTAAAGCGTTCATCTCTGAAACGCTTCGAATGCCGCACCTATTGATTTTCCTGCACTGTCCGCGACTATAAATACCCATTAATAAGCGCCGCGTTACCAGCAGCCGGCGTCTCCGTCACCTGCCTGCACCGTATTTCAGCGGCGCTGCGGTGCTGATGAAGCGAGGCCGGCCGCCGCCGCCGAACCGCTGAACTCAATTAAGGCTCTTTTCACATCAACGTCAGTCTCTGCTTCTCTGAGCACCGTCACCTCGTCCAGCACATTTCCTCTTATTATGGGATGGTGTGAGAGCGTGACATGCTGCACATTTTACTTCTTGACCGGCGTGAGGGGAGTTCGTTGAGGCGCCGGGCTCCTGACTCTTGGGTCCGAGTCGTGTGTTGATGTGATTGGTATCTGAGGGCGCCGCCCTCCTCCTCGTCCCTCTGCCGAGGTGGGAACCGGGTGATGAGGTGAGAATGACATGACCAGCTCAGACACGTATCCCAAGATGACCCCTGTGTTGACGTAGGCCAGTGATTCTCAATTATTTTCTGTTAAGCCCCCCCTAGGAAGAAGAAAACATTTTGCGCCCCCCCCCCCCCCCACACACACACCCAAATTTATCAAAAATGGGATAAATTATTTTTACACGCCCACTGTAGTATGATTTGTCTATAAATACAGCTCTTTTATAACAATGTATCCTTATTAACAATAAAGAATACAAAAAAGAAAGAAATAGAGATCAACTTAGAACAGAATAATTTGATTGATTAACAGAAACGAATAAAATCCTTATTTAAACGTAAAACATTTTTGAACTGACTGGCATTTGATACTGAAAAATGAAATGAAATGAAATCAATAAATAATAATAAATTCAAATTCATCAGCAACAGTCATTCAGGAGCACAATATATTAATCCTGTAACCTACAAAACAAAAATGAATACAACAATTTGTGCTGTTTTTTTTTTGAGGAAGTCAGAACTAATGTCTCCAACGCGTCCGTTTTGCAGCACAGCTTTTCTGAAGTAGTTTTCATAAAGCGTTATAATTGCTGGTTATACTCGTTATGTTTACGATTAAAAAACTCAGTGGGGCGCGCCCCACTATTTGAGAAGCACCGATGTACAGTAGGCGACCATGTTTACATCCATTAAACAAATCATAGGGCTCCATTTTAATTATCTTTAGCGAGACATCTAAATTGCCCCTATCTAAATAGCCTCAATGGTGGCTTAGTGGTGGGCACGTATGCCTCTTAGTGGTGGAGATCCAGGTTCGAATCCCAATCCGGGTGGAGTTTCCATGTTCTCCCCGTTTCCTCCGGGTTCTCCGGTTTCCTCTCACAGTCCAAAGACATGTATTTAAGGAGAATTGGCCGTTCTAAATATCCCCTATCTAAATAGTCTCAATGGTGGCTTTGTGGTGAGCACGTCTGCCTGATCTGGGTGGAGAATGTTCTCCCTGTGTTTGTGTGGGTTTCCTCTGGGTTCTTCAGTTTCCTCCCACAGTCCAAAAGCATTGATTCGAGGTGGGTGGTCAACTGGCCCAGGGGCAAGAACGTTTCAAGCGCTGGGCAGATACACCCACACAGGGGCAATTTAGAGCAGCCTACTTACCTTGAATCTACATTCTAAGACTGGGAGAGGAGGCCAGGGAATGCCGAGGGAGCCCACACCGGGAAGGGGAGAACATGGAAACTCCACCACGTTCAGTCATCAGTTTAATATCAATAAAGCCAGTGGTCTTGATCCTAGTGTTATAGCCCCCCCGCCCACGTTATCCACCCGTCTTCCTTACCATGATTAATATGAGAGTGGGTTTCCTCCCGTCAGTCCGCAGCTCTGAGAGTAATAAATGTCAACGCAATTAAAGTGCGAATGGCATGAGGCTGAAACAGACGAGCGAACAGCGCCGGCTCCGTCAGTGACACCTGAGTAATTATCTCCTCCTTTTCATTTTAATGGCCTCACCATCACTGATCCCTGTAACTACAGACCGGCAGCCACAATCACCAATGGGGCTAATAACGGCACGGCTAACTCCTTTACCCTATTACACAAAATAACACCAAATCAATTAATAACACATTCATATGGAATAATAATAATAATAATAATAATAATAATACATTTCTTTTATATAGCGCTTTTAGGGCCCTCAAAAACGAATAGAGCAATAAATCATGAAAACAGACAAGACATATTAAACATTAACGCAGTTATACAATAAGAAAAGCAAAATTTAAAATCCGAAACGGAAATAAAATATCAACATAAATTAAATTAGAGGTTAAAAGTGTTTCCGAAACAGATTTTAAGAAGTGATTGTATAAGTAAAGTGAAAAGTAAGAAGTGATTGTATAAGAAGTGATTTAAAAGTAGACAGGTCGGAGGTATCACGTAAAGATTTAGGGAATTATGCAGCTTTAAGCATTCATTCATTCATTATCTCCCGCTTTATCCTCTATTAGGGTCGCAGTGGGGTTCCCCATGCCCATCCAGGGGAGAACGTCTCGGGCGCTGGGCAGAAAGACCCAGGACAGGGCGCCAATCCATTGCTGGGCACACACTCACTCACACACACACTCTACATGGGGCAATTTTGAGAATTCAATTGACTTGATCCATGTTTTTGGACTGTGGGAGGAAACCGGAGAACCCGGAGGAAACCCACGCAGACACGGGGAGAACATGGAAACTCCACCCAAATGGGGATTTGAACCGGGAATCCCTAGCGCTGAGAGGTGAACATGCTAACCACTAAGCCACCGTGCCACCTTAAATATAAAATATGGATCTGTTTAGTTGCATTACATACAGTTACATGTTCAATAATCTTGTGTGTGTGTGTGTGTGTGTGTGTGTGTGTGTGTGTGTTCCCTATATCACACCATTTGCTTTGATTACCACAACATTTAACTTGCACTTCGGGACCCTGCACAGATTTATTAAAGCAATAATGTACTCGCAGTTGTGCGCTATTGTGAATAGATCACAGGGTGGCGCTGTTGATAGGCCCAACACCAAGCGGAGGACAGTTACACCTCTTTTCCGTGATTTATTCACAATAATACACAAACTCGAGAGCCGTATTGCTTTGATAAAACGGTTGCAAACACACTATAATACAAACAAACTAGGTTTTATTTATTAATGCGTTTATTAAAGACAAAATCGTTAATAATCTGGTCTTCCGTGATGTAATCTAGTCCAAGTAAACGCTGATGTAACTATTAATAAGTGCCATCTAGTGGCCAGATTACAGAACACAATTTTTAAACAACAGCTGCAGCAGGTTGAGGGTTCATCTGGAATCGGCTCCCTGTTTATCCATTATCTTCATTTTTATTCTCTATTAGGGTCATGGAGGGTTCTCCATGCCCATCCAGGGGAGAATGTTTCGGGTGCTGGGCAGATAGACCCATGACAGGACACCAATCTATCACTGGGGACACACACACACTAAATGGGGCAATTTGGAAAATTCAAATTGACCTTGATCCATGTTTTTGGACTGTGGGAGGAAACCGGAGAACCCGGAGGAAACCCACACGGACACGGGAGAACATGGAAACTCCACCCAGATTGGGATTCGAACTGGGAATCCCTAGCGCTGAGAGGAGAACATGCTAAAGCACTAAGCCACCGTGCTGCCACATGGTACCTGATTTGAAATGTGTTGTAAATCATGCAGTGTTTTAAATGTGAAGCAGAGGTGTGTGATATTGTCAATAATGTCATGGCAGGACAAACATCTCAGCCAATCAGAATATAGAACTTGAATTAGCTGTTTTATAAATACTTTACAAACCACCAAGACGTGGCTGAAGGTATCTCTCAACCTCTATGTGGTTCGAGCAGCAGCACAGTGATTGGTGGAGAGACTGATTGGTGATTCATGGGGGAAACTCATCTTTAAGTGATGAGGATGTTGTTTTGTTGGGTGTTTTTTTATTTTTCCTCACAGTTAGTCAAACGAAGTTCCCTTTTCCACCAAGAAGTGACCGATTCCACATAAACTAAGGTTGTGCATCATAACTATCCTGGATTAGAAGGGCTTGGTGTACTCACTCAAAGTGCGCTCGCCGTCTTTGGTTGGCGAGAAGGTCAGTGAAGCTCGATATTCATGTAGAGCTGAATGGCAGGTCTAATGTGTGCCGGACAGATGAGAGTGGCATTAACGAGGCATCGCAGGAAGATGCTGAGGTTCCGATCGGCAGCCTGATCTCTGTAAGACTGATCAGCTTCACCTTTTACACACCCTGCAACCAATTTGCTTCTTCTGCCCTCTCTCTCTCTCTCTCTCTCTCTCTCTCTCACACACACCCACAGACCCTGTGTGTGTGTTTTATTCTCTGCTGAATGGCTGTCACCACACAGAGATAGGGGTGAACAGCTAACGGCCAGCCTATCAGTGCAGTTGTCAGCAATAATCGCAGAAAAGTGCTTTCTCTCTTGCTCTGTGTGTGTGTGTGTGTGTGTGTGTGTGTGTGTGTGTGTGTCCATGTCCTCCAAGAGTTCACACAAGGTAAATAACTCGCAGTCTTCAGATGCCCCTTAGACATTTGTGAGTGATGGAGCTCAAAATGAAAAGTCATATTGCTTTACAGCTCCAGAAGTAATGTACTGCATAAGGAAAGGGCATTTTCTATTTCTTTCGGTAATTGGCTGGTAAAGTGTGACATTGGCTTGAATTCAACTGCAAAACATTTGCATATAAACACATTTGAAATGCAGCCGGCGTCGGAATGTGGAAATTTATATCTTTTGCTTTACAACATATGCGTCTGCAACCTGTTTTATTTACGGGACTTATTCATAAAATCCACTGAATGTTCTTTATTTTTACAATGAAATGTTTGAAGAAATTAAAATTACATAATAACATTAGGTTTCCTTGGTTCAGATTGGCTTTCGGATATGCACGCCTGCAAGGCTGCGCTGTAGTTATAGTGTGAGCTGTATGATGGAAACGAAATGATGGTTTGATTATTTGTGTAGAATTTTAAATAATGTTCTTTTAATGCTTATTAAACTGTGCATTTAACTTTAGGGTGGCACGCTGCCTTAGTGTTTAGCACGTTCTCCTCTCAGCACTAGGGATTCCCGGTTCGAATCCTCATCTGGGTGGACTTTCCATGTTCTCCCCATGTGCGTGGGTTTCCTCCGGGTTCTCCGGTTTCCTCCCACAGTCCAAAAACATGGATCAAGTCAATTGAGTTCTCCAAATTGCCCCATATAGAGTGTGTATGCGTGCGTGTCTGTGTGAGTGAGTGTGTGCCCAGCGATAGATTGGCGTCCTGTCCTGGGTGTATCTACCCAGCGCTCGAAACCTTCTCCCCTGGATGGGCATGGGGAACCCCCCGCGACCCTAATAGAGGATAAAGCGGAAGATAATGAATGAATGAATGAATGAATGAATTTAACTTTAGGTTTCCTTGGTTCGGATTGGCTGCAAGGTTGTGCTGTAGTTATAGTGTGAGCCGTATGATGGAAACAAAATGATGCTTTGATTATTTGTGTAGAATTAAAAAAAAAATGTTCTTTTAATCCTCATTAAACTATGCATTTAACTTTAGGAGGGGAATAGATTCTGACTTTTTACATTTGGTTATGTTCATGTAACCTGCAGTAACACCTTCTAAACACCAGAGGTCTCCAGAATTGACTTCTTAATTAACTAAGGACGACAATAGGGATAAAAAGGGTTTTATTTTTAAAAGGATGCTGAGGATGGAGGCAGGTGGTGAGGAAGAACATGCCAGTGATTGGGGGTGACGGGGAAAAGTGTCATGGAGGCCACTGATGGCATCACGTTGTATAGATTGTATTAATTCTTATAATGTTTGTATCCTTTGAAAAGTCTTAGATAGAGGAAACATACTCACAACCTCATTAGGATGTAACGCAACACATTGGGGTGGGGGTGGGGGGTGGGGGTTCAACTGGCCCATCAAGGGAGAACATTTCGGACAGCAAGGACAGGGTGCCAATCTAACACTGGGCACATTTACTCACATAGACACACACACTGCATAGGGGCAATTTAGAGCATCCGATTTACCTTGAATTTATGTTTTGAGACTGGGCCAGAGAGTGCCAAGGAAGCTCATGCCTACAAGGGGGAAGATGAAAACTATACCCTGATCAGGATTCAAACCTGGCTATAATGCATTATGAATACCGTATTCATACATCGTTACTATTTTGACTGTTGAACGTTTTGTAGAGACCAGAGTCATAAAACAATAACGTTCTCCTCTGGATGGGCATGGGAAACACCCCCCCCCCCCCTATGACCCTTGTAGAGCATTAGGTGGTTGATGATGGGATGAGATATAATGGAACACAAGTTTATTACCTTCACTTGACCTTAATGGTGGGCGGCACGGTGGCTTAGTGGTTTGCACGTTCACCTCTCAGCACTAGGGATTCCCGGTTCGAATCCCCATCTGGGTGGAGTTTCCATGTTCTCCCCGTGTCCACGTGGGTTTCCTCTGGGTTCTCCGGTTTCCTCCCACAGTCCAAAAACATGGATCAAGTCAATTGAGTTCTCCAAATTGCCCCATATAGAGTGTGTTTGTGTGAGTGAGTGAGTGTGTGCCCAGCGATGGCTTGGTGCCCTGTCCTTGGTGTATCTGCCCAGCGCCCGAGACATTGTCCCATGGATGGGCATAGGGAACTCCACCACGACTCTAATAGAGGATAAAGCGGAAGATGATGGATGGATGGATGGATGATCTCAATGGTTTCCGTTATGAAACCTTTATAAACTCTATATGTAGCATCACATGGTAAAAAAACGAGCCGTGTAAAGTTGGTCTAACCCAAGAGGTGTCTCCGTCTCTTGTGCATGACGAATGGATTAGCTTGCCTCCATCAGAACGGTGGTGTGTGGAGGCGGTGCAGGACTGGGTTGATGAGGAACGTTTTAAACACTTATTAAATCATGCACTCGTTTTTTCCTTCGTTCTCTTTTTTTTTAATGTTCGAACAGGCTGCAGCACTGCAGCATGCTTCACGCTGTGACCTCAGCTGAGCCGCCGTGAGAGTAGGCCCCGCGTGAAAACCCCGAGAAAGCGACAGCCCATAAGCGAAAATTATGCAGGGAACGCCGAAAGCTATTCAAATCACACAGCAGTGAGTAATTGATACGCAGGCCGCAGTCTCACGGGGAACATTCAGCCAGCTCTGGCTGCATCTGTCAGGTGACGTAATGTTTGGGACGTGACGGCGGCGGCGGCGGCGTGACGCACGGTGCCAATTTGCATTGGTGGTTAACGACTGATGGCTCACCGGCGCTTCAATGCACTGCTTTTCCTGTGAAGCCAAACTCCTGGCATGAGGTTCTCCATCCATCACTGGAGTGAAGTGAACGAGACGGAGTGCATTTAGAAAAGATAGAGTGAAGGTACGAGAGGGAAGATAGACATGAGTTTGCTTGGTAGAGACATGAGTTTGCTTGGTAGAGACATGAGTTTGCTTGGTAGAGACATGAGTTTGCTTGGTAGAGGCATGAGTTTGCTTGGTGAGACATGAGTTTGCTTGGTAGAGGCATGAGTTTGCTTGGTAGAGACATGAGTTTGCTTGGTAGAGGCATGAGTTTGCTCGGTAGAGGCATGAGTTTGCTCGGTAGAGACATGAGTTTGCTTGGTAGAGGCATGAGTTTGCTTGGTAGAGGCATGAGTTTGCTTGGTAGAGACATGAGTTTGCTTGGTAGAGGCATGAGTTTGCTTGGTAGAGGCATGAGTTTGCTTGGTAGAGGCATGAGTTTGCTTGGTAGAGGCATGAGTTTGCTTGGTAGAGGCATGAGTTTGCTTGGTAGAGACATGAGTTTGCTTGGTAGAGGCATGAGTTTGCTTGGTAGAGGCATGAGTTTGCTTGGTAGAGACATGAGTTTGCTTGGTAGAGACATGAGTTTGCTTGGTAGAGACATGAGTTTGCTTGGTAGAGGCATGAGTTTGCTTGGTAGAGGCATGAGTTTGCTTGGTAGAGGCATGAGTTTGCTTGGTGAGGCATGAGTTTGCTTGGTAGAGGCATGAGTTTGCTTGGTAGAGACATGAGTTTGCTTGGTAGAGGCATGAGTTTGCTCGGTAGAGGCATGAGTTTGCTCGGTAGAGACATGAGTTTGCTCGGTAGAGGCATGAGTTTGCTTGGTAGAGACATGAGTTTGCTTGGTAGAGGCATGAGTTTGCTTGGTAGAGGCATGAGTTTGCTTGGTAGAGGCATGAGTTTGCTTGGTAGAGACATGAGTTTGCTTGGTAGAGACATGAGTTTGCTTGGTAGAGACATGAGTTTGCTTGGATTGGTTCCACCATTTTGCAGGGGTGAACGCCACGGAGTGAGAATCAGCTCCTCAGTGAGGTGGAACCACCAGGCAATCATCACTGGAGTGAAGTGAACGAGCCGGAGAGTATTTAAAAAAGATAGAGTGAAGGTACGAGGGGGAAGATAGACATGAGAGACATGAGTTTGCTTGGGCTGGTTCCACCATGTTGCAGTGGTGAACGCTGTGGAGTGAGAATGAGCTCCTCTGTGAGGTGGAACCACCAGGCGACAATCATCACTAGAGTAAAGTAAAGACAGAGTGAAGGTAAGAGGGGGCAGATCCAGAAAAGTCAGTGTCTTATACTGAATGCAGCAGCTACAGGGAGTCAATGGAGAGAGTGGAGAGTAGAGACATGAATTTGCTTGGGCTGGTTCCACCATGTTGCAGTGGTGAATGCCACAGAGTGAGAATCAGCTCCTCGGTGAGGTGGAACCACCAGACGACAATCATCACTAGAGTGAAGTGAACGAGCCAGAGTGTATTTTATAAAGACAGAGTGAAAGTAAGAAGGGGCAGATCCAGAAATGGTTCTGTAGATCAGAGTCAGTGTCTTATACTGAGTGCAGCAGCTACAGGGAGCCAATGGAGAGAAATGAGTAAATTAGATATGAGTTGACTTGGGCTGGTTGAATACGAGTCGGGCTGAAGAGTTCTGAATCAGTTGTAGAGGTCTGATTGTGGAAGCTGTGAGACCGGCAAGCAATGCAATCAAGCCGGGATAGGCTGAGGGCTTGGACTAACAGCTGGGCAGCATGTTCAGTCAAGAAAGGTCTGATCTTCCTGATGTTGTAATGAAGGAATCTGCACGAATGGGCCGTTTTGGTCACATGATCAGAGAGTTTGAGGTGGGAGTCTATTGTGAAACCAAAGTTACGGACCGAAACTCCGGTTTCTTCCCACAGTCCAAAAACATGGATCAAGGTCAACTGAGTTCTCCAAATTGCCCCATATAGAGTGTGTCTGTGTGAGTGAGTGTGTGCCCAGCGATGGATTGGCGCCCTGTTCTGGGTGTATCTGCCCAGCGCCCTAAACGTTCTCCCCTGGATGGGCATGGGGAACCCCCCCGCGACCCTACTAGAGGATAAAGTGGAAGATAATGGATGGATGGTCGTGATGGATTTAAGGTTTAGCTGGGATTATGAGACGCTCTGTTTTTGCGAAATTTAATTTGAGATGATGGGCCTTCATCCCAACAGATATGTCGGTGGGGCAGCACAGTGGGCTTAGCATGTTCTCCTCTCAGCTCTAGGGATTCCCATTTCGAATCCCAATCTGGGTGGAGTTTCCATGTTCTCCCCGTGTCCACGTGGGCTTCCTCCGGGTTCTCCGGTTTCCTCCCACAGTCCAAAAACATGGATCAAGTCAATTGAATTCTACAACATTGCCCCATATAGATTGTGTGTGTGAGTGAGAGTGTGCCCAGCGATAGATTGGCGTCCTGTCCTGGGTCTATCTGCACAGCGCCCGAGACGTTCTCCCCTGGATGGGCATGGGGAACCCCCCTGCGACCCTACTAGAGGATAAAGTGGAAGATAATGGATGGATGGTCGTGATGGATTTAAGGTTTAGCTGGGATTATGAGACGCTCTGTTTTTGCTAAATTTAATTTGAGATGACGGGCCTTCATCCCAACAGATATGTCGGTGGGGCAGCACAGTGGGCTTAGCATGTTCTCCACTCAGCTCTAGGGATTCCCAGTTCGAATCCCCATCTGGGTGGAGTTTCCATGTTCTCCCCGTGTCCGCGTGGGTTTCCTCCGGGTTCTCCGGTATCCTCCCACAGTCCAAAAACATGGATCAAGTCAATTGAATTCTACAACATTGCCCCATATAGATTGTGTGTGTGTGAGTGAGAGTGTGCCCAGCGATGGATTGGCATCCTGTCCTGGGTGTATCTGCCCAGCGCCCGAGACGTTCTCCCCTGGATGGGCATGTGGAACCCCACCGCGACCCTAATAGAGGATAAAGTGGAAGATAATGGATGGATGGTCGTCATGGATTTACGGTTTAGCTGGGATTATGAGACGCTCTGTTTTTGCGAAATTTAATTTGAGATGACGGGCCTTCATCCCAACAGATATGTCGGTGGGGCAGCACAGTGGGCTTAGCATGTTCTCCACTCAGCTCTAGGGATTCCCAGTTCGATTCCCAATCTGGGTGGAATTTCCATGTTCTCCCCGTGTCCGCCTGGGCTTCCTCCGGGTTCTCCGGTTTCCTCCCACAGTCCAAAAACATGGATCAAGTCAATTGAATTCTACAAAATTGCCCCATATAGATTGTGTGTGTGAGTGAGTGTGTGTCCAGCGATAGATTGGCGTCCTGTCCTGGGTGTAT
>JAFMOC010000009.1:10540000-10575000 GCA_019802505.1 Corydoras sp. C115 | reverse complement strand
GCCTCCTTCAGTCCGTCACCAGACGCAGGCTCTTTGCTCAGTCTCCCGGGACACTAATACGATTCCGGCGTCCGAATGGACGGCTTGCCGCATGTTTGGGTTTGTTTGTGTCTGTACTTGAGTTGTTTTGTCAGGAAATGAGGAGCCTAAGTGGTCGGACCTGCGATGAATTCATGTGGCAGCCTTGGTGGACGGGTGGATAAGGCTAAAAGGGCCGTGAAAAGCAGCGAGGGGTTGGAGTGAGCGGCATTACGGCTCTTGAGTGGTTTCCCCCACACTATGAGATGAGAGCCTTGAGCGAGACACCATCAGAGCTGGTTGTACAAAGTGTGAACGCACCGTTCCGTCTTTTATCTGACTGCATTACCAGCGTGTCCCTGTGTGAGTGCATGAGGCCAGAGCCTGAAACAGTAATGCCTGTGAGGATGAGGACGATGAGGACGATGAGGCTGAAGAAAGTGCATGTCTTTCAAACCCCTATGAACGGGAAATGAGCCAGGTGTGGTTTCTAGCATCTCCAGCCGTTAGATGGGGCAAAAGATCATGAATAATAACACTTTCTATGAATCCAGTATTCAGAACGCATTTATAAATCATTTCTATTGCTTTATAACATTTTTCATAAGCCCTTGTTTAAGTTCAAGTTCATTCATTCATTCATTCATTCATTATTATCTCCCGCTTTATCCTCTATTAGGGTCGCGGTGGGGTTCCCCATGCCCATCCAGGGGAGAACGTTTTGGGCGCTGGGCAGATAGACCCAGGACAGGGCGCCAATCCATCGCTGGGCACACACTCACTTACACAGACACACTCTATATGGGGCAATTTGGAGAATTCAATTGACTTGATCCATGTTTTTGGCCTGTGGGAGGAAACCGGAGAACCCGGAGGAAACCCACACGGACACGGGGAGAACATGGAAAGTCCACCCAGATGGGGATTCGAACCCGGGAATCCCTAGCGCTGAGAGGCGAACGTGCTAACCACTAAGCCACCGTGCCGCCAAGTTATAGTTCAAGTAATTTATTTATAGAGTGTTTTTTTTTTTATAATAGTACAAGCAGCTTTACAGAGTTATAAGCCTTTAAACCCCCAAAGAGCAAACTGAAGAGACAGTGGCAAGAAAAAACTCCCTGTTATGTTGATATTTTAAGGAAGAAACCTTGTGAGGACCGAGACTCAGTGGGGGACTCATCCTCCTTGAGCGGCCGGGCAGCATCAACAGTGTAGGACACTAATGTACAGATTGTGATGATCATGTGACCCGTATTTAACAGGGTGCCAATTAATTGCTGGGCACACACACACACACACACACACACACATACTACTATATATATAGGGGCAATGTACCTTTAATCTATGTTTTGTAATGTGGGAGGACACATAGAATCTCCACCCAGATTGGGATTCAAACCTGGATCCCCAGTGATGGAAGTGATGTGATGGCAGTGATGTGTGATGTGATGGCAGTGATGTGTGATGGCAGTTATGTGTGATGTGATGGCAGTGATGTGTGATGTGATGGCAGTGATGTGTGATGTGATGGCAGTGATGTGTGATGGCAGTTATGTGTGATGTGATGGCAGTGATGTGTGATGTGATGGCAGTGATGTGTGATGGCAGTGATGTGTGATGGCAG
The DNA here is from genome assembly GCA_019802505.1 of Corydoras sp. C115. NCBI lineage: Eukaryota > Metazoa > Chordata > Actinopteri > Siluriformes > Callichthyidae > Corydoras > Corydoras sp. C115. Next base: position 10,573,355 of record JAFMOC010000009.1, on the reverse strand, counting down.
TGATGTGTGATGGCAGTGATGTGTGATGTGATGGCAGTGATGTGTGATGGCAGTGATGTGTGATGGCAGTTATGTGTGATGTGATGGCAGTGATGTGTGATGTGATGGCAGTGATGTGTGATGGCAGTGATGTGTGATGGCAGTTATGTGTGATGTGCTGGCAGTGATGTGTGATGTGATGGCAGTGATGTGTGATGTGATGGCAGTGATGTGTGATGGGCAGTGATGTGATGGCAGTGATGTGTGATGTGATGGCAGTGATGTGATGGCAGTGATGTGATGGCAGTGATGTGTGATGTGATGGCAGTGATGTGATGGCAGTGATGTGTGATGTGATGGCAGTGATGTGATGGCAGTGATGTGTGATGTGATGGCAGTGATGTGATGGCAGTGATGTGTGATGTGATGGCAGTGATGTGTGATGTGATGTGTGATTTGATGGCAGTGATGTGATGTGTGATTTGATGGCAGTGATGTGATGATGATTTGATGGCAGTGATGTGATGTGTGATGTGATGGCAGTGATGTGTGATTTTATGCAGTGATGTGTGATGTGAAGGCAGTGATGTGTGATTTTATGCAGTGATGTGTGATGTGAAGGCAGTGATGTGTGATTTTATGCAGTGATGTGATGTGATGTGAAGGCAGTGATGTGTGATGATGTGTGATTTGATGGCAGTGATGTGATGAGTGATGTGATGGCAGTGATGTGTGATTTGATGGCAGTGATGTGATGTGTGATTTGATGGCAGTGATGTGATGTGTGATTTGATGGCAGTGATGTGATGTGTGATTTGATGGCAGTGATGTGATGTGTGATTTGATGGCAGTGATGTGATGGCAGTGATGTGATGGCAGTGATGTGATGTGTGATGTGATGGCAGTGATGTGATGGCAGTGATGTGATGGCAGTGATGTGTGTTGTGATGGCAGTGATGTGTGATGTGATGTGTGTTGTGATGGCAGTGATGTGTGATGTGTGATTTGATGGCAGTGATTTGATGGCAGTGATGTGTGTTGTGATGGCAGTGATGTGATGGCAGTGATGTGATGGCAGTGATGTGTGATGTGATGTGTGTTGTGATGGCAGTGATGTGTGATGTGTGATTTGATGGCAGTGATGTGATGGCAGTGATGTGATGGCAGTGATGTGTGATGTGATGGCAGTGATGTGTGATTTTATGCAGTGATGTGTGATGTGAAGGCAGTGATGTGTGATGGCAGTGATGTGTGATGTGATGGCAGTGATGTGATGGCAGTGATGTGTGATGTGATGGCAGTGATGTGATGGCAGTGATGTGTGATGTGATGGCAGTGATGTGATGGCAGTGATGTGTGATGTGATGGCAGTGATGTGTGATGTGATGGCAGTGATGTGATGGCAGTGATGTGATGGCAGTGATGTGATGGCAGTGATGTGATGGCAGTGATGTGTGATTTTATGCAGTGATGTGATGTGAAGGCAGTGATGTGTGATTTTATGCAGTGATGTGATGGCAGTGATGTGTGATGTGATGACAGTGATGTATGATGTGATGGCAGTGATGTGTGATTTTATGCAGTGATGTGTGATGTGATGGCAGTGATGTGTGATGGCAGTGATGTGTGATGGCAGTGATGTGTGATGTGATGGCAGTGATGTATGATGTGATGGCAGTGATGTGATGGCAGTGATGTGTGATGTGATGGCAGTGATGTGTGATGTGATGGCAGTGATGTGTGATGTGATGGCAGTGATGTGTGTTGTGATGGCAGTGATGTATGATGTGATGGCAGTGATGTGTGTTGTGATGGCAGTGATGTATGATGTGATGGCAGTGATGTGATGGCAGTGATGTGTGATGTGATGGCAGTGATGTGTGATGTGATGGCAGTGATGTGTGATGTGATGACAGTGATGTATGATGTGATGGCAGTGATGGCAGTGATGTGATGGCAGTGATGTGTGTTGTGATGGCAGTGATGTATGATGTGATGGCAGTGATGTGATGGCAGTGATGTGTGATGTGATGGCAGTGATGTGTGATGTGATGACAGTGATGTATGATGTGATGGCAGTGATGTATGATGTGATGGCAGTGATGGCAGTGATGTGATGGCAGTGATGTGTGATGTGATGGCAGTGATGTGTGACAGTGATGTGTGATGTGATGGCAGTGATGTGTGATGTGATGGCAGTGATGTGATGGCAGTGATGTGTGATGTGATGGCAGTGATGTGATGTGATGGCAGTGATGTGTGATGTGATGGCAGTGATGTGATGGCAGGAAGACCTCCGTGCTAAATGTTCGCAGCAGAGGAAGTTGTTTTAGAAATTGTAAATGAGCAAAGCCGAATTCTGGCGAGGCAGCAACTTAATTACATGCAGAGCGTTTCTTCTGCTCTTTCATAATGCAGACTCGCCGAGGTGGTCATAAATCACTCGAGGTTGACGCTGCGCCGCTTCAAGGACTCGGATTCAGGACTTTCTCTAGTTACTGTCTCGCGCTCTCGCAGAGTCTGCAAAGACTGTCCAGCTGTGATCTGTGATGGACAAGCAGAGTTCATTCTCACCTTGTACTCAGTGTGTCTGGAATAAACTCAGTAACCCAGATCAGATCATATTCACTCACCGGCCATTTTATTAGATACAGCTCCTCAGTTTATTCATCTCCACTCTGGATCTGTAGTCCATCTGTTTCTTTGCATACTCTGTTAGTCCGCTTTACTATGTTCTCTAATCGTCAGGACCCCCCCCCCCCCCCCCACAGAGGAGGGGTTAGGGTGGTGGATGATTCTCAGTACTGTAGTGATACTGACATGGTGGTGGTGTGTGTTGTGCTGGTACGAGTGGACCGGTAGCTCAGTGGTCAGGGCGTTGGGCTATCAATCTAAAGGTTGGGGGTTCAAATCCCAGGTCCACTGAAGTTACCAGTGTGGGTCCTTGAGCAAGAACCTTAACCCTCATTGCTCCAGGGATGTGGTTAACCCTGTGTTGACCTTGTAAGTTGCTTTGGATAAAAGCGTCTGTAAAATGACCAAATATAATGTATTGTAATGTATGAGTGGATCAGACCCAGCAGTGCTACTGGACAGAGAACAGTCCACCAATCAGAACATACAGGGGTCTGATCCACTCGTACCATCATCCACCACCCTAATGATACTGCTCTGTGGGTTCCGATCATCAGAGAACATGAATAACAAAGTATGTAGAGGAACAGATGGACTACAGAATAGAACTGTAGAACTACAAAGTCCATCTATATGATAAGTGAAGAAACAATGAGCTGCGTCTAACACAATAGGAAATATACTGTGTGTGTATGTATATATGCCCATCCAGGGGAGAACGTTTCGGACGCTGGGCAGATACACTCAGGACAGGGCGCCAATCTATCTCTGGACACACACTCACTCACACAGACACACTCTATATGGGGCAATTTGGAGAACTCAATTGACCTTGATCCATGTTTTTGGTCTGTGGAAGGAAACCGGAGAACCCGGAGGAAACCCACAGGGACACAGGGAGAACATGAAAACTCCACCCAGATTGGGATTCTAACCAGGAATCCCCAGCGCTGAGAGGAGAACATGCTTAACCACTAAGCCACCATGCCGTATATATATATTCATTCATTCATTTTCTCCCGCTTTATCCTCTATTAGGGTCGCGGTGGGTTTCCCCATGCCCATCCAGGGGAGAACGTTTCGGGCGCTGGGCAGATACACCCAGGACAGGGCACCAATCCATCGCTGGGTACACACTCACACACTCAAACACACTCTATATGGGGCAATTTTTAGAGAACTCAATTAACTTGATCCATGTTTTTGGTCTGTGGGAGGAAACCGGAGAACCCGGAGGAAACCCACGGGGACACGGGGAGAACATGGAAACTCCACCCAGATTGGGATTCCAACCGGGATTCCCCAGCGCTGAGAGGAGAACATGCTAAACCACTAAGCCACCATGCCGTATATATATATTCATTCATTCATTTTCTCCCGCTTTATCCTCTATTAGGGTCGCGGTGGGTTTCCCCATGCCCATCCAGGGGAGAACGTTTCGGGCGCTGGGCAGATACACCCAGGACAGGGCACCAATCCATCGCTGGGTACACACTCACACACTCAAACACACTCTATATGGGGCAATTTTTAGAGAACTCAATTAACTTGATCCATGTTTTTGGTCTGTGGGAGGAAACCGGAGAACCCGGAGGAAACCCACGGGGACACGGGGAGAACATGGAAACTCCACCCAGATTGGGATTCGAACCAGGAATCCCCAGCGCTGAGAGGAGAACATGCTTAACCACTAAGCCACCATGCCGTATATATATATTCATTCATTCATTTTCTCCCGCTTTATCCTCTATTAGGGTCGCGGTGGGGTTCCCCATGCCCATCCAGGGGAGAACGTTTCGGGCGCTGGGCAGATACACCCAGGACAGGGCACCAATCCATCGCTGGGTACACACTCACACACTCAAACACACTCTATATGGGGCAATTTGGAGAACTCAATTGACCTTAATCCATGTTTTTGGTCTGTGGGAGGAAACCGGAGAACCCAGAGGAAACCCACGGGGACACGGGGAGAACATGGAAACTCCACCCAGATTGGGATTCGAACCGGGATTCCCCAGCGCTGAGAGGAGAACATGCTAAACCACTAAGCCACCATGCCGTATATATATATATATATATTCATTCATTCATTTTCTCCTGCTTTATCCTCTATTAGGGTCGTGGTGGGGTTCCCCATGCCCATCCAGGGGAGAACGTTTCGGGCGCTGGGCAGATACACCCAGGACCGGGCACCAATCCATCGCTGGGTACACACTCACTCACACAGACACACTCTATATGGGGCAATTTTTAGAGAACTCAATTAACTTGATCCATGTTTTTGGTCTGTGGGAGGAAACCGGAGAACCCGGAGGAAACCCACGGGGACACGGGGAGAACATGGAAACTCCACCCAGATTGGGATTCCAACCGGGATTCCCCAGCGCTGAGAGGAGAACATGCTAAACCACCAAGCCACCATGCCGTATATATATATATATATATATTTCTCAAAAAACCTGATCAGTCTTCATGTTGTCTGAATGGAACTTTTTGTAAACCATGAAAGCGTTTGGAGCCGAACCGTTTTGTAAAAGCTGAGTAACAGCCGGTACCCGCTCACCCCCCCTCTTGTGAAACCCATCTGACGCGTTCCCGGAAGTTCATTCTTCTTCCTAATACACCCTCCCGGGATGCACCTGCCTCCTCACCTGAGTGTTCAAAGAGTTCCTCCCCTCCCCCCGCCGGGAGTCTCTATGGGTGTGTTGATTTGAACAATGCTGGGAGAAGTGGTGTCGATTCCCCGGCACTCTTTCAGTCCTTGTAGCTGTTAGGCAGGGAGGAGTGCGAGTGAACGAGCGAGAGAGAGAGAGAGAGAGAGAGAGAGAGCAGGTTGAGAGGAGGAGGGGTGAACAAATCATCCCAGGAGCTTTCCAAAGCAGGTACAACCAGCACGAGGGAGCCATGCCGACTCCTCCTTGGTAACCTGACGGGGAGGAGCCAGCACGGCGGGCCTTGTGAGAGCCATGCGTGTGGAAGTGTGTGAAGCTCGGAGGTCAAGTCAAGTTTGCTGGCTATGAGAAAACACCTCGACCCTGGAGCCCAGCCGATCCAGCGCCGTCGGTATAATGAGGTCCGAGAAGGAGGAGGGCCGACCAGGTGAGTGAGACGGAACGATTCGGTGAGACAGGTGATTCATGAGTCGAGGAGTTTAGTTAGTGAGTGTAAGATTATGGGAAATGCCTTCCAGCTCTGTTTGTTCTACCTTGTGTTCCCTCCACGGCAGATACCCACTCTGTGGTGCTGTTAACGGAGTCGACCTCTCATTAGCGCTCAGCCGTAAGCCTGACGTGTTGAATCACGAGAGAAGAAATCTAATATTCATCACCTGTAATGATTTTCTTTCAGCGTTCTGCTTAACGGCGCTGTTTCTTCTTTGCCGTAACTTGAGTTGAGCGACGGTGACTCAACGCCGTGGAACCTGAAGGCAGAACGCTGACTACTGGAATTAAACAAATAGAGTCTGGCCACGGGCTTAGTGGCTTAGTGGTTAGCACGTTCTCCTCTCAGCGCTAGGGATCCCCGGTTCGAATCCCAATCTGGGTGGAGTTTCCATGTTCTCCCCGTGTCCGCGTGGGGTTCTTCCGGGTTCGCCGGTTTCCTCCCACAGTCTAAAAACATGGATTAAGGTCAATTAAATTCTCCAAATTGCCCCATATAGAGTGTGTTTGTGTCTGTGTGAGTGAGTGTGTGCCCAGCGATAGATTGGCGTCCTGTCCTGGGTGTATTTGCCCAGCGCCCCAGACGTTCTCCCCTGGGTGGGCATGGGGAACCCCCCCGCGACCCTAGTAGAGGATAAAACGGAAGATAATGGCTGGATGGATGGAGTCTAACCACACCGTCAGCACGGCTGTGACTCTGCAGAGGGTTTCAGGACTTCTGAGCTGGATATTTTGAGCTGGACTTTTGAGCTGGATATTTTGGCAATAAACTGTTCCAGTAAATGAAAACCTCGGTTTTGTAAACAAGTAAAAAAGCCTAACTATTTAAGTTTACTGAAATGGCGCGCTTGCATCATCATGTCACTTGTTTATTACTAGAGCACATGCTTATTAAGGGCTCAGGGGCTCAGGGGCAGACACCCGGGGCATTAATGACTGAGACACTTGTTGAGCAGCTTTGTTCAACTGACTTTTAATGTTCGTGCTGATTTTAAAACCAGATGTGAGTTTAAACACTCACGCATGACGTTCTTAAACTTGTAATGTTTAAACTTCAACCAAGTGTCAGTCGCATTTAATTATTAATTAAATAGATTTTAAATTATTTTGGTTATCCGGCATTCATAATGCATTATAAACATTTATAAAGCTTTATAAAGTGTTCACAAAGCTTTCTAACACTCATTATAAGGCCTTGATTAATGTAAATAGAGGTTTATAGAGTGTTATAGGAAGTGTTATAGGAATATCCCATAAGGCTTTATTACACCTTATGACATAATGCATTATTAACACATTAATAAAGCTTTGTTAAGTGTTCATAATGCTTAATAATTACTGACATAAGGCTTTATTGATGTACATAGATTGTTCATAAGCACACAAAGAATATGCCATACGGCTTTATTACACCATGACATAATAACACATTCATAAAGCTTTATTAAGTGTTCATAATGCTTAATAACACTTAACATAAGGCTCTGATAATATAAATAGATATCACACTCATAATGCATTATAAGAATTATACCATAAGGCTTTATACCACCATGTGACATAGTGCATTATTGTTATCATAATGCAAAGTGTTCATAATGCTTAATAACACCTGTCATAATATGATCATTTATGTAAATATATGTTTACAAACACACTAATAAAGTGTTATAAGAATATGCCACAAGGCTTTATGACAACATGTAAATGTATAATGCATTATTAGGACATACATAATGTTTATAAAGGATTGATAATGCTTGGAAACACTTCACTTAAGGCTATGTTAATGTAAATAGATGTTTATAACCACACACAAAAGTGTTATAACAATATACCACAAGACTTTATAACACAATGTGATATAATGCATTATAAGGTGTACACATGTGCTGTGGAACTCCAGCAGAACAAAGCATGGTAATTCAGACAGCACTAATTTAAATCGAGCCAGCCGTAATGGACGTGTCCTCACTTCCCTTCCAGCAGACAGATTAATCCGATATCAGCGCGTTCTCAGATTATCATGCCAGCTGACATGTGATGGATTAATGATCACAGCGGTGACTCTCACAGCCTCACGCATCACTTAACTCTCAGACGTTCATTTAAACCAGGATGCGTCTGAATGGGCTGGTGTGGTGGTTAACATGTCTGCCTCTCGGCTCTGGGAATCCAGGTTCGAATTCCAATGTGGGCGGACTTTCCATGTTCTCTCTGTGTCCACATGGGTTTCTCTGATTTAAGATCATGGATTCAAGGTGGATAACTAAATTGCCCCTATGAGTGTGTGTGTCTGTTTGACAGAGTGAGTGTCCGGCGATAGATTGGCACCCTGTCCTGGGTGTATCTGCCCAGCGCAGGAAACATTCTCCCCTGGATGGGCATGGGGAACCCCCCCACGACCCTATAACCTGGTAGAGGGTAAAGTGGAAGATAATGAGATGAGAGAAATCATGTCTGAATGATCAGAATCAGTAACTTTTAGTTTAATATTCCCTTCACCGTGTTATTCACAGAGATATTCAAGGTGAAATCAGAAATGTTGCGTCTTTTTGTTTTACGTTATTTATGATAATAATTGAGAAACAACTGAATGCTGATTCAGCTTCACGTACGTGACCTTTTAAGCAACGCTGCTTCTCTTTACCAGGGTTATAATCAGCTCGTAAACTCACCTGTACAAAGGTCCTCCTCCAGAGCCGCAGGGGGATTACGCAAAGTTCAAACAGTGCACGGTTTTTTTCAGTCAGCTGTACGTTCTACTCACAACGGAACTACAACTGCCTCTCATTCAGACACTGAGACCACAGACGTTCTGATTTATACACCTATAAGTAACAAACCTTCATACTTTATAACCATTTTAAACTATAATGTTATACATTGAATGGAATCTGCTGACTTAAGTCTAATTAGTAACACTTTCTATGAATTCACTATTCATAATGCATTATAAACACATTTATAAAGTGCTTTAAAACACTTGTCATTAGGATTTTAAAAATGTAAATAGATGTTCATAATTGGCGGCACGGTGGCTTAGTGGTTAGCATGTTCTCCTCTCAGCGCTATGGATTCCTGGTTCGAATCCCCTTCTGGGGATTCCATGTTCTCCCCATGTCTGCGTAGCTTTCCTCTGGGTTCTCCGGTTTCCTCCCACAGTCCAAAAACATGGATCAAGTCAATTGAGTTCTCCAAATTGCCCCATATAGAGTGTGTCTGTGTGAGTGAGTGTGTGCCCAGTGATAGATTGGCGCCCTGTCCTGGGTGTATCTGCCCAGTGCCCGAAACGTTCTCCCCTGGATGGGCATGGGGAACCCCACCGCGACCCTAATAGAGGATAAAGCGAAGATAATGGATGGATGGATGTTCATAATCACACTCAATAAGTGTTGTACGAATATCCACGAATATAAGTGTTGTCACATAATGCATTATAAACACATTCATAAGGTTTTATAAAGTCTTCATAATGCTTAATGCATCTCATAAGGCTATTTTTTAATGTAAATGTTTATAACCACACTGTTATTTGTTAGAGGAATATCCCATAAGGCTTTATTACACAATATGACGTAATGCATTATCAACCCATTTATAAAGCTTCCTAAAGTGTTATAAATTATAAACATCTATATACTGTATTTAACAAAGGCTTGTTATAAAGCATTATGAATACTTTATGAAGCTTTATTAATGCACTTGTAACTTGACTTATATTATAAATACCAGATTCATAGCAGTTCTTGTACTTGGTTATGTGATGTGTTAAATATTATGTTATGTATTGTTGACGTTGTTAACACATTAGGAATAAATATTTGAAACAAAGAGCTCGGGGATGTTTAGACACTATTCCGTCCTCTTTGGTACGTTTTCGTGTCTTTTGCAATGCCAGGAGGACGCTACACTCTTGGTAAACACATTGCGGCTTGCATAATAGAAACCAAAACAGAATGTGTGCCGTGGCCCCAGGCCGCAGGATAAGCGGCGTGTTTGTGACTGGATTGCTTTCCGGAAGTTTGCTGGGCGTTTGAAGAAGCCGTGTGTTACTGAATGAGCTGTGGTTTTGTTGTGTGTTCTGACAGATCAAGGGGAATCCTTATATTGTGTGTTGTGTTTTGTGTCATGAACCTGGAATGCGTCCCAAAACTTTCCACAGCAACAGGAAATCAGACCGAAAGTATTGACCAATCAGAACATTTGGTTTCTTACAGTATCTTTCACATCCCTCTTAGTCAACATGATGGATGGAGGGACTTATTTATATCAAAGGGCATGTAAACCTACATCATCTTCCACTTTATCCTCTACTAGGGTCGCAGGGGGGTTCCCCATGCCCATCCAGGGGAGAACGTTTCGGGCGCTGGGCAGATACACGGCACCAATCTGTCACTGGACACACACTCACTCACACAGACACACTCTATATTGGGCAATTTGGAGAATTTAATTGATCTTGATCCATGTTTTGGGACTGAGGAAACCCACGTGGACATGGGGAGAACATGGAAACTCCACCCAGATTGAGATTCGAACTGGGAATCCCTAGTGCTGAGAGGAGAACATGCCAACCACTAAGCCACTGTGCCGCCCCAATATAAAAAAGTACTGCTAATAATTACACTGTGTATTTAAAGGTTCAAACCTTTTATTTTAGTGGTTAGCATGTTCTCCTCTCAGCACTGGGGATCAAGGTTCAGATCCTGATCTGGGTGGAGTTTCCATGTTCTCCCCGTGTCCACATGGGTTTTCACCGGATTTTCCAGTTTCCTCCCACAGTCCAAAAACATGGACTCATGGTGAACTGGCTGTTCTTAATTGCCCCATATTTTGTGTTTGTATATGTGTGTGTGTGTGTGTTTGAGAGTGTGAGAGTGTGCCAAGTGATGGTTTGGTTTGGAGTTCTGTGCTTGGTGTACCTGCCCAGCGTCCAAAACCCGAGACGATTGGGCAGAAAATAATGAGACGAGACTTTGAGCCGAGATGATGTGGTTCGCACGTCTGCCTCCTAGTGCTGGGGATCCAGGTTTCCATCCACAGTCCAAAAACAATGATTCCAGGTGAATTGACTGCTCTAAATTGCCCCTTATCTTGTGTGTTTGTGTGTGTGTGTGTGTGTGTGTGTGTGTGTGTGTGTGTGTGTGTGTGTGTGTGTGTGTTCTTTCCTGGCCTTCTATTGGAAACCCAGAGTGGATTATAATAACATAAGATGAGGCTTCAATTTTAAAATAGCTAACAGATCTAACTAAAAGTGAATTTAAAACAGAAAGAGTTTAATAAAATAAATCTAAACTCTTCATATTAAAAGGAAGCATTAATATCTAATAATTAATAATTGTTCTAATGCTGTTAGTCATGAGGCTCATGAAGCACCTTGTCTATTTAGTAACAATATGATCATCAAAGTCATATTTATAGAGAGAACCTATTTAATTACAGACTACCTCAGAATGCAAATCATCAGAGGGCTTTACCCCTGTGTCCTCCGCTTCCTTGCCCCGAGGTGCACTGATTTTCCCACAATGCACCAACAGCGGGTGTTTTTGTGATCTCGTAGCTTTTCATGCTGGAATGCTTTGTGTTCGCTGTGGGTGGATGATGTGACTCGTGCACATCCATCACAACAGGACTGTGATATCTGGGAGGATCAAACTGGCAGCTCGGACCGGGCGGGTAAAAGGGTTTGGGTTTTGGTCATTTGTGTATTGTGGCCCTTACTCTTAACAGAACGTACAGACAATGTTCTCCTTTAATAATGGTATTCATAATGCTTTATAACAACGATCACAGTTGTCATAGATGCATACATAACACAAATTGACATCCATGCCCATCCAGGGGAGAACATTTCGCTGGGCACATACACCCAGGACAGGACACACACACACACACACACACAAACACACTCTATATGGGGCAATTAAGAGCATTCAGTTTACCTTGAATCAATTTTTTTTGACTGTGGAAGGAAACCGGAGAACACACAGGAAACCCACGGGGACATGGGGAGAACATAAAAACTCCAGTTTACTTAATGCCTATAAAAGGAGCTTATAAGCTTTTATAAACAATTATAAGCAGTTTTCATGTCATTTTCAGAAGAAAAAAAAATGAACACAAAGGTTATAAAGCTTAATGAGACAAGTCATAACAATTAGTTAAGTTATATAAATATTGTTATATATATTGTAGTTAAAATAATGCATTATGTAACATTGTGTTATAAAGCCTTATGGATTATTCCTACAACACTTTGAAGGTGGTTACGACCATCATTGTACATTACCAGAGGCTTTTGACAAGTGTTATGAAGCATTATGAATACTATTTATAAAGGTTAATGAATGTGTTTATAATTACCAGCAACACTTTCCATGAATGCGGTATTACTAATGCGTTATAACTGCATTCATAAGGCTTTATAAAATAGTTCATTATAAAATTGGTCACAAGCCTCAAGGAGGTACAGGGGTTTTTGTAATCACATTCATGAAGTGTTATAACAAATCGACATGATGCTTTAAAATAAAAACTTTAGGATGTTTGAGATCTTCAATCACATTTATATGATTATTTCACTGTAAAGAGCATTTATTAATAAGTAATTACAATTTTTTGTAGGCGGCCCAATACTTTTGTCTCTTCGTTTTGCGTGTGCCACTTATTTTCCACGTTAAAAATACGAAATTAATGCAAAACACATCATCACTAAACGACTGACTTCCATGCCATCGGTTCCCGTCTCCAGACTCACAGTCTAATTTGCTTGTATTAAAAGTGTGAATTAATTACTGATACATCCAGTTGACATCAACGGGCTGACCCGGTGTCTGGCTCCTCAGAGCTGTTGATTTAGCCCGGCTGAACCCAGCTGTCACAACAGCGCAGCCACACACTCATTCAAAGAAGCATGGCTAGGCTAACGCCCGCTGACCGTGTGTACAAGTGAACTGTTCTTCTGGCGGCTGTTCGTTTGCTTAAGTGAGATTTGTGTGATCTTGGCTTTTTTTAGGAGCGAAAACTAGAGTTCAAACAGACTATGGAGGAGTGTGTAGTGCTAGAGGCTTGTAATGCATTTTTATGGGCTCATTTCCATACTAGCATAAATAGCTTTCTGTCATCCCATCAGCCCACATGCCTTCCACTAACTCTAATGCCACCGTTATGGACGCCCTGATTAAGGAGAGCTTACTAGCACATAATACTAGTTTGAATGTAAGCTTTGCGTGGGCGTCGTGGCAAACGATGGCGCTGTGTTTCATCTCTGAAATGAGGAGTGAGATTTGGGTCATGCTGTGTTTAAAAAGCCTATTTTGGAAATGTATCATGCTGCTTTAATCGAACAGGGATCAGGATGAACAACATCCAGCAAAAGTATGAGGTGCATGAAGGTGCTACGGTCCGTTAGCAAGAAAACGCTTCGTTGACTTAATACCTATACAAAAAAAATCGTTTCAGTTAAAGTTTTCTGAATCCTGTGTTCATAATGCATTATAAGTGCATTTATTAAATTTGTCATTAGCCTCAGTATTACTTTCTGAAATGTTATTCAAAATGCATTATAAGTGCATTTATTATACTTTATTACATTTGTCATTAGCCTCTGTAACACTTGCTATGAATTTGTTATTCATAATGCATTGTAAGTGCATTTATAAAGTACTCACAACGCTTTATAACATTTGTCATAAGCCTTTGTCAATGTATATAGACGTTCATAATCACAACCTCGGTATTACTTTCTATAAATGTCATTCAAAATGCATTATAAGTGCATTTATTATATTTTATTACATTTGTCATTAGCCTCGGTAACATTTTCTATGAGTTTTTTATTCATAATGCATTATAAGTGCAGTTATTAAATTTGTCATTAGCCTCAGTATTACTTTCTGAAATGTTATTCAAAATGCATTATAAGTGCATTTATTATACTTTATTACATTTGTCATTAGCCTCTGTAACACTTGCTATGAATTTGTTATTCATAATGCATTGTAAGTGCATTTATAAAGTACTCACAACGCTTTATAACATTTGTCATAAGCCTTTGTCAATGTATATAGACGTTCATAATCACAACCTCGGTATTACTTTCTATAAATGTCATTCAAAATGCATTATAAGTGCATTTATTATATTTATTACATTTGTCATTAGCCTCGGTAACATTTTCTATGAGTTTTTTATTCATAATGCATTATAAGTGCAGTTATTACACTTTATTACATTTGTCATTAGCCTCGGTAACACTTTCTATGAATTTGTTATTCATAATGCATTATAAGTGCATTTATTACGCTTTATTACATTTGTCATTAGCCTCTGTAACACTTGCTATGAATTTGTTATTCATAATGCATTGTAAGTGCGTTTATAAAGTACTCACAACGCTTTATAACATTTGTCATAAGCCTTTGTTAATGTATATAGACGTTCATAATCACAGCCTCGGTATTACTTTCTATAAATGTTATTCAAAATGCATTATAAGTGCATTTATTATACTTTATTACATTTGTCATTAGCCTTGGTAACACTTTCTATGAATTTGTTATTCATAATGCATTATAAGTGCATTTTATTACGGTTACACAGCCTCTGTAACACTTTCTATGAATTTGTTATTCATAATGCATTGTAAGTGCATTTATAAAGTACTCACAACGCTTTATAACATTTGTCATAAGCCTTTGTTAATGTATATAGACGTTCATAATCACAGCCTCGGGATTACTTTCTATAAATGTTATTCAAAATGCATAGTAAGTGCATTTGTTATATTTTATTACATTTGTCATTTGCCTCGGTAACACTTTCTATGAATTTGTTATTCATAATACATTATAAGTGCGTTTTTTATACTTTATTACATTTGTCATTAGCCTCGGTAACACTTTCTATGAATTTGTTATTCATAATGCGTTATAAGTGCATTTGTTATATTTTATTACATTTGTCATTAGCCTCGGTAACATTTTCTATGAATTTGTTATTCATAATGCGTTATAAGTGCGTTTATAAAGTACTTAAAATATTTAATTATGCACTATGCTACATTGTGTTTTAAAACCTTATGGCACGTTTATGAGTATTATAACACTTTAAGTGTGATTATGTACATCTATGGACATTAATACAGAGGTATATGACAAGTATTTTAAAGCATTATTAATACTTTATTATGAGTTTGTTCTTGCCACTGTCGCTTCGGCTTGCTGTTTACAGGTTTCAGGATTTTAACAGGATTAAAGTTGCTTTGTGACCATGTACTATTATAAAAACTATTTTAACTTTATAAAGCTTCATAAATGTGTTAATAATGCATTATACAGGCAAACTTCTGAATTTTCCTCCAAACTGCCCATATTGTGTTATTAAAATGAATCAACCCAGGGCGGCACGGTGGCTTAGTGGTTAGCATGTTCTCCTCTCAGCGCTTTCCGGTTCAAATCCCAATCTGGGTGGAGTTTCCATGTTGTCCCCGTGTCCACGTGGGTTTCCTCCGGGTTCCCCGCTTTCCTCCCACAGTCCAAAAACATGGATCAAGTCAATTGAGTTCTCCAAATTGCCCCATATAGAGTGTGTCTGTGTGAGTGTGTGTGTGCCCAGCGATAGATTTGTGCCCTGTACTGGGTCTATCTGCCCAGCGCCCGAAACGTTCTCCCCTGGATGGGCATGAGGAACCCCCCCCCCCCCCCCCCGACCCTAATAGAGGATAAAGCGGAAGATAATGGATGGATGGAAATGAATGAACCTGTAGGTGATTTAATAAAGTGTGTGGTGGAGGATGTTATCCAACTTATTTTTGAAATTTACCAAATGACCCCCCACATCCCTAATTACTCTGGTAACCACGGAAACATCTCCCATGTTGGTCAGTAGGTCTCAGTCTCAAGGTTCTTGCTTAAAGTAGAACCTTTACACATCAGAACACATCGTCTCATGGTTGCCTAGTTTGTCACTGCTTAATGGAGGAGAAAGGAATGCCCACCTCTCTTACCAAAAGAACAGGGTCAGTTTCTTCCTCTTGGCATCCAGCTGAGGCGGTGACCAGACTGTCGTCCAACTCAGCGGCCCATGTGATTCACTGATGATGCCAAGTGCTTGAAACAAACTCAGCCGTGGAACTTTGAGTGTCAGGCGTGATTTGCACCGCTGCCATTCGTTCTCCATACAATCCGACAGAACGCCCGGTTCTTCAAACCACAGCATGAACTTTGCTGACACCCACAGCAATGATGAGCTCAGGACACATGCCACTTCGATAGAGTAACGTTTTCCATGAAATCCGGTCTTCATAATGCATTTTAAGTGCATTCACAAAGCTTTATAAAAAGCATTCATAACTCAAAAATTTGTTCTAAGCCTCTGTTAATGTAATGTTTAAAAACACACCCACAAGTGGTTTAACAATATGACATAAGGCATTATAATATAAATTTTCAATTCTGTGGATTTTTAAAACATTTTAATGAAGTACAACATTATAAAACTTTAAAAAAAAAAAAAAAAAAAAAAAAGTATTTCTGGTCTTTTAGGTATGTATTGATATTCATGCAGTCTCCTTCATAGAATAAAGGGCAGCACTACATAATACCTGTAAAGAGCTTTTTTAAGCTTTTATGAACAGTTATAAGCACTTATGTTTTTTTTTTTTTTTTTTTTTCAGAAGAGTTATCCATTTAACACAAACATTATAAAACTTTGACGCTGGTCTCTACAAGAAGTTAATGAAGGGTTAAAATATGCATGTTGTTATGCATTGTGTCACATTGTGTTATTAAGCCTTATGGCACGTTTTTAATACTTGGCTATAAACATGTTGCTGGAAACATCCTTGTACATTAACAGTGGCTTATGCCAAGTGTTATAAAGCTTTCTGAATAATTTATTAAGCTTTATGAATGTGATTATAATGCATTATGCATACCAGTGTTCATGGAGAAAATGAAATGAAATCTCATACAGCAAAGTTGATTTTATTAAATATCCACTAGGGTCACGGGGCGGTTCTCCATGACCATCCAGGGGAGAACGTTTCGGGCACCCAAGACAGGACGCCAATCTATCACTGGGCACACACTCACACAGACACACTCTATATGGGGCAATTTGGAGAATTCAATTGACCTTGATCCATGTTTTTGGACTGTGGGAGGAAACCGGAGAACCCGGAGGAAATCCATATGGACGTGGGGAGAACATGGGATTCGAACCGGGAATCCCTAGTGCTGAGAGGAGAACATGCTAACCACTAAGCCACCATGTGCCACCCTTTATTAAAGATTATATGTTTTTATTTTTGTTAAAATGTTCTCAGTTATGTCATGTTCTGTATTAATTTTCAGTCTTTATTAGTCGTGAGAAGCTCTATATAATTCTATAACGATGGGGAAATTTCACACACACATTACTTTCTGGTCCTGGACCTCGATGTCTATTAAATGGAATGCATTTTGAAGGAATGCGAATGTGCTGGAAAATAATAGAAGTGGAGAATTTTAATCTCATAGCTCATTAGCCTTCATAGTGTAACGTGATGCCGGCGGTATAAACGGTTCCATTAGGGCTTCGGGGAGATCTATTCATTCAGGGAGGAAGGTTCCGTGATGGTGATAACAACAAGCTGGCGCTACGGTTATTATTTCTCTCTCAAATTGTATAAATATCCGGGAATCTCATGTGTGGCACTCAGGAGCCCCGGTTTGACTTTCTCATCCTGACCACTGGATATGAGTCCAGTGACCTTATTGACTTTATGTCCCTGTGTGTTTGCACTGCAGAGATGAGGGAGGGATAGATGGGGAGCTTTATTGTCATTGTACATGATACAACGAAATTCCGAATAACGAGCAAGAACAAACGACAGAGAATATGTATCCATAAAAACATTCAATACGTTTGTAAAGTGTATAAAATAACAGTACGATAATATAAAACACAGATGTATAATAGTATGATAATAACAGCATCCATTTTACATGGTAGCAGCAACCAGCATTGCAAAATATGAAATAAAAATCAATAAATATATATACACACACACACACACACACACACACACACACACATATATATATATATATATATATATATATATATATATATATATATATATATATATATATATATATATATATATATGTGTGTGTGTGTATATATATGTGTATATATATACATATATATACATATGTATGTATGTATGTATATGTATGTATGTTTGTGTGTGTGTGTGTGTATATATATATATATATATATATATATATATATATATATATATATATATATATATATATATATATCTGGATGGTGTGTGTTTGTGTGTGTACTGTGTTATTCTGTTTAATAGTCAGGGACTTTGTACCAGAGCACAGACCCCACGGATTTTCACCCCTGCACAATCGAAAAGAGGGATCCTGTTGCCAGAAGGAAGGGGGGGGGTGCGTTTGTTGTTCAGTGGGACCAAAAAGGCCAAATCCAATACACAGTAACATGTTCTTGCAGGGCTGAAACCGTCACGCCGATTGTGTAATATCCACAGAATCCCTAGATTTACAACAAACCAGACCCAAAGCTCCCGCTACACAAAGAGGAATGCGTTCAGGAAACCCGACACAGCCGAGATAACCTGCGTTTGTTCGAAACCCACGTTTTTCGACTGAGACTTAGCCCCCATCTCAGGAAACATTCCTTTTATGCATTATCAAAAAGAAAGGCGTATAAAGGCGGCTGAATGGAAGGCAGATTGCAGCGTGATGATGTTCTGTTCGGTGTTTTATGGACTCACCTTTTCTCAGCCACAAAAGGCCTTTTTGTTCTTTTTTTGGTTTAAACTTTGCCCGGCTTTCTGCTCGAGACTGAATATGAATTAAACATAGAAGAAACCCCCCCCCCTTACACCCCCCACCCTGCTGCTCTAGCTTCAGGCAGAGTCAGAGTATAGAGTTGTATTTATTTTCATTTATTTATTTAAATAACAGGAACAATACAGATTAATCAACATCATTTATTAATTATGTAAATGTTCCAGATTTAGTTTTAGTATTTCTGATTGTGTATACAGTGTGTTGCTGTCTGATGTCCAGTGTGGTTTGATTTTAGATGTAAAGTAGTGTTGGCTGCATTCCACTGCTGAAGTTTAGCCCTGTTTACATTACAAACTTAGGACGTCTGGTTCTCATGTTGGGAACCGACTAAGAAATCACAATAATTTTGGGGTTGGTCTTTGTGAAGTCCGTTAGTTTCACTCATTTTGGGGGTTTTAAAGATTTGAGAGATCCAACTCAACTTATCTTCTTCTTTATCCTCTATTAGGGTCGTGGGGGGGTTCCCATCCAGGGGAGAACGTATCGGGCGCTGGGCAGATACACCCAGGACAGGGCGCCAATCTATCGCTGGGCAGACACACACACACACACACTCTAATTTGGAGATTTCAATTGACCTTGATCCATGTTTTTGGACTGTGGGAGGAAACCGGAGAACCTGGTGAAAACCCACGAGGACACGGGGAGAACATGGAAACTCCACCCAGATTGAGATTCGAACTGGAAATCCCTAGTGCTGAGAGGAGAACATGCTAACCACTAAGGACCCGCTCTGGACAAAATATAATTAACTATATAATTCATATATTATTCATTCATTCATTATCTTCCGCTTTATCCTCTACTAGGGTCGTGGGGGGTTCCCCATGGCCATCCAGGGGAGAAAGTTTCGGGCGCTGGGCAGATACACCCAGGACAGGACGCCAACCTATCACTGGGCACACACTCACTCACACAGACACACACGCATACACACTCTATATGGGGCAATTTGGAGAACTCAATTGACTTGATCCATGTTTTTGGACTGTGGGAGGAAACCGCAGAACCCGGAGGAAACCCACGAGGACACGGGGAGAACATGGAAACTCCACCCAGATTGAGATTCGAACCGGGAATCCCTAGTGCTGAGAGGAGAACATGCTAACCACTAAGCCACCGTGCCGCCCTGGACAAATATAATTAACTCTATAATTCATATATTATAATTAATATAAATCAGTCTGTGATTCAGACTTTTTTAGGACAGCAGTTTCAGGCTTTGAAGGCCTGAAAAATATAAACTTTAAAAGATTTAAAAATAGTGTCTAAGCTAAAAACAATCTTTCAGTTTTGCTTTCGATCCTAAAATATAAAAACATGATGGGGCAAATTCGTAGCTGTGCTTCAGAGAGCTTGCACAGCATTCCTGTCCCGTCTGAGTGGATCAGAGTTCTCATCTCGGCTGACTGCTGCCCCGGGCGTCTCTGGTTCTGTGATTGAAGATGGGTTTATGTTCTTTCAGCCACCTACACCAGGCGGATTCCGCGCTGTGTGTCTGTGTGTGCTGGTGTTGGGCCCTCCGTTGCAACACACCGGAATACGAACATGTTCACACAATAAAACACCATTATCTCCCAATCACTAGAAGTCTGTGGCCCGTGGGCACCTCTGACTCGTCTACCATGGTTACCATATTTCCAGCGCGGTACGTCGGACGCCGACGGGATGGGTCTGCGACGTTCCTTTCACAGCTGTGTGTATGGGAAAGACCTTTCTGCAAGATTAAATAAATCCCGGTGTTTATTCGCCGTGTTGCAATCTGTTGTGCATCATATTAATAGAGCGCTTATATTAACAATGGCGGCTCAGTGTGCATCCTTCACAGTCTGTCATCACGGACAGATTTTTTTAGTGTCACCCGTCTCTTTGTCAGGCCGATATTTTTCTTCTTTTATTTTTCCTCCACAACGCTTTTACCCCGAAACCTTTTTTTCTTTCCCTCCGTTGATATTATTATTGATGACACTGTAAACACGTTCTGGCGTATAGTGTCGTCTTCATTTAAGGAAAACACAGGTTCCGGCGACTTCGTCTTGCTTTGATGTGGGTCTGTGCTCTGAGGTTGAGAAAGGAAGCGGTAGGCGTTTACTGCGGCATTCAGTCCGCTGTGTGTGAGCGACGGCGGGCGAGCAGACTGATGAGGATGTGTGCTCGTACATTACCAGATATAATTCCACTGGAACCCCCCCCCCCCACCACAACCCTAATAGAGGACAAAGCTGAAGATAATGGATGGATCTATAGAAACTTGGTTTAACTGACTGAGAAACCCAACCGTAACACTGTCTATGAATCTGCTATTCATAATGCACTATAAACACATTCATAAACCTGTGCAAAGAATTCATAATGCTTTATAACATGCCATAAGCCCCTATTAATGTTAATAACCACACTCAAGTGTCATAAGAACATGCCATAAGACTTTATAACACAAAGGGAAATAATGCATTACTAACACATTCATAAACTATTATAGATGTTCATAATGTTTCCTAACATGTCATATCCTCTGTTAATGTATATGGGTGTTAATAACCACACTCAAGTGTCATAAGAACATGCCATAAGACTTCATAACACAAAGGGAAATAATGCACTATTAACACATTCATAAACCATTATAAATGTTCATAATGCTTCCTAACATGTCATATCCTCTGTTAATGTACATGGGGGTGGCACGGTGGCTTAGTGGTTAGCATGTTCTCCTCTCAGCACTAGGGATTCCCAGTTTGAATCCCCATCTGGGTCAAGTTTCCATGTTCTCCCTGTGTCTGCGTGGGTTTCCTTCGGGTTCTCCGGTTTCCTCCCACAGTCCAAAAACATGGAACAAGTCAATTGAGTTCTCCAAATTGACCCATATAGAGTGTGTATGCGTGCGTGTCTGTGTGAGTGTGTGCCCAGCGATAGGTTGGCACCCTGTCCTGGGTGTATCTGCCCAGCGCCCGAAACCATGGGGAACCCCACCTCAACCCTAATAGAGGATAACGTGAAAGAGAATGAATGAATGAATGTACATGGGTGTTAATAACCACACTCAAGGGTCATACGCATTTGCCGTAAGACTTCATAACACAGTGACATAATGCATTATTAACACATTCATAAACTATTATAAATGTTCATAATGCTTCATAACACATGGCATAAGCCTCTGGTAATGTACATGCATGTTAATAACCACACTCCAGTGTCATAAGAATAGTGCTATAAGGCTTTATAACCGATATTATAACTGTTAATTAACTTGTTGTGAGGAGAAGTGTCATAAGGATTAATAACGTTTGTGTTAAATGGGTTATCATTAACTCTCTGAAGAGACTGCATTAATATTAGTACATAATGCCTTATAAATGCTTATAATATTTATATGATAATGCATTATGTCATTATGTGTTATTTAACCTTATTGTCACATTTTAACACTTGCTATGCTATAACACTGGTTATAAGCAGCTATGTATATTAACAGGCTTATGACCAATGTCATAAAGCATTAATTTTTACTTATTTAATATTGAATTAGGTTAATTTATTAGTTTAGTAAGTTAAAAAAAAAAAAAAATTATATTATAATGCATGGCGGCACGGTGGCTTAGTGGTTAGCACGTTCGCCTCTCAGCGCTAGGGATTCCCGGTTCGAATCCCCATCTGGGTGGAGTTTCCATGTTCTCCCCATGTCGGCGTGGGTTTCCTCGGGTTCTCCGGGTTCCTCCCAAACATGGATCAAGTCAATTGAATTCTCCAAATTCCCCCATATAGAGTGTGTTTGAGTGAGTGAGTGTGTGCCCAATGATGGATTGGCGCCCTGTCCTGGGTGTAAATGCCCAGCGCCCGAGACGTTCTCCCCTGGATGGGCATGGGGAACCCCACCGCGACCCTAATAGAGGATAAAGCGGGAGATAATGAATGAATTATAATGCATTATGTCACTTATACAACACATTATGACTGTGAACATCTATGTGCATTAACAGAGGCTTGCATTGATGTGGGTCTGTGCTCCGAGGTTGAGAAAGGAAGCGGTAGGCGTTTACTGCGGCGTTCAGTCGGCTGTGTGTGAGCGACGGCGGGCGAGCAGACTGATGAGGACGTGGGTTCCAGGGGAGTTATATCTGTGATTGCTTTGGGGGTGAATCGGTTGATGTTTTCGCTGGAGACTTCCATTCTGTGCATTTACATTTTTGAAGAGTTCCCCTCTTTGTGCTCCTCAGCATGAGGACAATAGGATGTCACGGGAGTGTCAGGGCAGCAGGGTAACATGAACCCGATGCGGTGGCAGTTTGCTTTACAGGTGTGTCACTCAAACGATGACACGGTGAATTTTCTATCGCTTATTTCCTGCTTGGTTCATGATTATAGATAAACATTAATGTTTGAGTTTGATACCGTAACTTCGATAATCAAATACACTTCCCGGCAGGATGTACGTCTGATCTGGGGTCGCTGCGGTCACTTAGGTCTGGGTTCAGCAACATTAGGATTGACCTGAATACACCAAACCACCAGGCCATTCCATCAATGGAGTATTTATAGGGCAGGGTAGCTCAGTGGTTAGGGCGTTGGGTTATCAATCTGAAGGTTGGGGGTTCAAATCCCAGGTCCACTGAAGTTACCAATGTGGGTCCTTGAGCAAGACCCTTAACCCTCATTGCTGCAGGGATGTTGTGATTAACCCTGTGCTCACCTTGTAAGTCACTTTGGATAAAAGCGTCCAATAAATGACCAAATGTCATTTATAATATTTTTTACAGTCCAAAAAAGTTCAATTCAATTCTGCAAATTGCCCCATATAGAGTGTGTGTGTGTGTCCAGTGATGGATTGGTGTCCTGTCCTGGGTGTAGCTGCCCAACGTTCTCCCCTAAATGGGCATGGGAAACCCCCCCGTGACCCTAATAGAGGACAAAGAGGAAAATAATGGATGGATGGACTTACAAGGTGAGCACAGGGTTAATCACAGCATCTCTGGATCATTGAGGGTTAAGGTTCTTGCTCAAGGAGCCACATTGGTAACTTTATTGGACCTGGGATTTGAACCCCCAACCTTCAGATTGATCGCCCACCACCCTAACCACTGAGCTACCACATCCTGCAGATACACATGTATACTTATTCACCTGAAATCAGTTACGACAACGAGTTCTAGCACAGAGGCATGTCCTTCAAAGTCCATTCCGTTATGAGCACGTCCTGATTCGTCATACGGTTTTAATAATACACCGATTCAGAGGAAGTGATAACCACGGGCATGAGGTCTGTTCTCCAGGAAGGTCTGAAATGCACAAGTTCAGAGGCACAACCCAAAATAGGTTGGCTCTCAGGAAAAGCAATGAGTAAGCAGCCTTCACGTGAAAAATGACACTTTAGTGGAAAACTTCTTAGTGCCGCCCTCAGTCCCAGAGCTCCCTGCTCACTCCAGGCATTGACCAATGTCCTGTCACCACCACATGCTTATCAGTCACTCTGCAGCCACCTTGCTCTGTCGCCGTGGGAAGAAGGATGGTAAGCTCTCTTTCAGTCTGCTCTTTATATCTGAGAGAATCTTTTTTTTTTGCTGCCTCACAGCCGGCAGTGCAATGATTTAAATATTTTATAAATGACAGGTTGCAGCGTTATTAAGTTCTCACAATAATCTGCCCTCGCAGCTCCGGGGTGATTAGTTTATCGATTGGCGCACCTGATTTGGAATCATCCGGCTGAGAGGCTTTCTCTTTTTCAGCCTCGTCTTTACGGCTGAACTCATTTCTTCTCGCTCCGGGGTTGTGATGACGTTTCCTGAACGCTAATTAGTCGCTTTTTGGTGGATTTTCATTTCTTTTTTTTTTTTGGAAATAGAAACTTGGGAAGGCACGGTGGCTTAGTGGTTGGCATGTTCTCCTCTCAGCACTGGGGATTCCCGTTTTGAATCCCAATCTGGGTGGAGTTTCCATGTTCTCCCCATGTCGGCGTGGGTTTCCTCCGGGTTCTCCGGTTCCCTCCCACAGTCCAAAAACATGGATCACGGTCAATTGAATTCTCCAAATTGCCCCATATAGAGTGTGTATGTATGAGTGAGTGAGTGGTGCCCTGTCCTGGGTGTATCTGCCCAGCGCCCGAAACATTCTCCCCTGCATGGGCATGGGGAACCCCAATGACCCTAATAGAGGATAAAGCTGAAGATAATGGATGGATGGATAGAAACTTGGTTTAACTGACTGAGAAACCATACAGTAACACTGTCTATGAATCTGCTATTCATAATGCACTATAAACACATTCATAAACCTGTATAAAGAATTCATAATGCTTTATAACATGTCATAAGCCCCTATTAATGTTAATAACCACACTCAAGTGTCATAAGAACATGCCATAATACTTCATAACACAAAGAGAAATAATGCATTACTAACACATTCATAAACCATTATAAATGTTCATAATGCTTCCTAACTTGTCATAACCCTCTGTTAATATACATGGGTGTTAATAACCACACTTAAGTGTCATACACATATGCCATAAGACTTCATAAAACAGTGACATAATGCATTATTAACACATTCATAAACTATTATAAATGGTCATAATGCTTCATAACACATGTCATAAACCACTGGTAATGTACATGCATGTTAATAACCACACTCCAGTGTCATAAGAATAGTGCTATAAGGCTTTATAACCTATATCATAACTGTTAATTTACTTGTTGTGAGAAGTGTCATAAGGGTTAATAACGTTTGTGTTAAATGGGTTATCATTAACTCTCTGACGAGACTGCATTAATATTAGTACATAATGCCTTATAAATGCTTATAATATTTATATGATAATGCATTGTCAGTATGTGTTATGTAGCCTTATTGTCATATTTAAACACTTGCTATGTTATAACACTTGTTATAAGCAGCTATGTATTACAAATGCACTTAATTAATGCACTTATAATGCATTATAAACACCGGATTCCTGGAAAGTGTTTTTGGTTGAACTGCATAACCCATAATAACACCCCTCATCCTGTCTGCTTCATACACACTGAACTGAGTCTCCTGCGTACAATAGAAACAACGAAGCCACTCTCTTTGGAGGAGCCTCCACTTTTTCCGTCTCTTTTTGGAGTTCTGTGGTAATCAGACGCAGAACGCGGCGCTCTGTGCCCCACTGTGCATTCTCCATTCAGTATGTGTGAGAACCCTGATTACAGCAGCTCTGCGCACGCTGCCCGGATGTGAACCACCTGCATTTACACATGCAGTCGATTGTGCGTCGGCTCAGCCGCGCCGAAATGCAATTGCAGTGTGTAATATGCAAATGTTTCGCTCTTCACACTTGTTGAACGAGTTCCTCATTTGCAAAAGATGGCTCTGCGCCGAAGAAGGAGATTTTTGCATGATTGCCCCAACTCGGAGGAAGATGCTACCTGCGCTGGTTTATCTGAGGAGGAGAATGACAAAAATATGGAAATGAATGCAAACAATGCTTAAAACTATCTGAAGCAAATTCCAGAGTGAAACACTGTTATCTGCTGCTGCATGATTTAATATGCACACAAAACATTTTATCATCCAATGAGAAGCTTTCCTTCATGAAAAACTGCTTTGTGACATTTTAATCTCATCTCATTACCTTCAGCTCAATCCTATACTAGGGTCTTGGGGGGATGGGGGGGGTTACTCTATAGCCTATACCCTATACCCATCCACATCCATGGGAGAAATGAGATACACTCAGGACAGGGTGCCAGTCCACCGCTGGACACATTCACTTACACTATATAGAGGCAATTTTTTATACTGGCAATTTAGAACTGTCAAATTACCTTTAATCAATGTTTTTGGACTGTAGGAGGAAACCCACACAGACACCCAGATCGGGAATCGAACCTGGATCCAAGCACTGAGAGGCAGATGTGCTGCCCCACCTTTATAAATGTGGTTATAAACAGCGTATATTATTGGTTGGGGGGGTTCCCCATGCCCATCCAGGGGAGAATGTTTCAGACGCTGGGCAGATACACCCAGGACAGGACGCCAATCTATTGCTAGCACATTGACACATACACACACACTCACACACACACACACACTGTATAGGGACAATTTGGAGAAGCCAATTCAGAGTGAATCCATGTATTTGGACTATGGGAGGAAATCGGAGAACCCGGAGGAAACCCACACGGACACGGGGAGAACATGGAAACTCCACCCAGATTGGGATTTGAACCTGGATCCTGGATCCTCAGTGCTGAGAGGAGAACAAGCACCACCATGCCACCTCACTTTTTAATATAAAAAAAAATAGAATAAATTTAGAGTTTTAAATTTTAGGCAGTACTTGTGTGTGTGTGGGGGGGTGTTATTATATTTAAGCCATGCACAAAAGAATATTCCTGGTTTATGATCAGCTTTTTATGAAGCTACTGGTTTAATGTCGGGATTCCAGGTTTGAGAACCTGGTTCTTGCGTCTGCACTGATTCATATTAAAGAACGTTGCAGATGAATGGAATGATTATTTCTCTGTCTCTCAGTTTGATTCCTATCATATTTGTTTTCAGAAATGTTGGATGTAGGATTCAGCTTGTGGAATATAAACTTGCTGAGTTGTATTATTTAATGAGTGGGTGTGGCCGCACTCATGGTGTGTATCTGGTGCAGGTTTCTGTGAAGTCGTCGGGGGTGGAGGTCAGAACTGTGCAGGCTTTCGAGTTTTTCCACCGGTTACTCGGCAAAGTATTTCCTAAGAAAAATGTTTGGTACAAACAACATTCTCAGAGCTGGATGCACACATTTCTTCTGAATCTCGTTATAGGCTTCAATTCTATTGGCCGGTCTGTACTTGTTGCTGTTTAAGTGGCACAGTGTGATTTAATAACTTCAGTAACGATATCTTTGTTTCAGAGTCTATTAATTGTTAATTGGCGTCGCATGCAGAGATTTGGTGATTAAACAGCTTCTTTGCATGTTTGGTTTTAAAGTCGTATAAATGTTCTGCAATTCTCGAGTGAGAAATCAACGTCATTCATATTATTTCCTGTAATATATAATATATATATATATATATATATATCTTCTTTTAGGGTCGCGGTGGGGTTCCCCATGCCCATCCAGGGGAGGACGTCTCGGGCGTTGGGCAGATAGACCCAGGACAGGGCAATCTATCGCCAATCTATCGCTGGGCACACACTCATTCACACAAACACACTCAACATGGGGCAATTTGGAGAACTCAATTGACTTGATCCATGTTTTTGGACTGTGGGAGGAAACCGGAGAACCCGGAGGAAACCCACGCGGACACGGGGAGAACATGGAAACTCCACCCAGATGGGGATTCGAACTGGGAATCCCTAGCGCTGAGAGGAGAACATGCTAAACCACTAAGCCACCGTGCCGCCCCTATATATATATATATATATATATATATATATATATATATATATATATATATATATATATATATATATATATATATAATAAAATCCAATAATAATAATAATTATTATTATTATTATCATAATAATAATCATAATAGTTAAATTTATATATTAATAATTAGTATATTACATTTATATTTATATATTAAAATATATTAGTGTAAATAAGTTAATACTAAATATAATAAGTTAATAATAAATAAGTAAAATTTACTGTATATAGCGCCTTTAAAGATCCCAAGGACACTTTACGAACATATACAATTAATACTGTCAGGAAAATAAAAAAGTTTTTAGTAGAGACTTAACTGAAAACAAATCAGAACGGTCACTGAGAGTTTGCGGTAAGGAATTCCACAGGGCTGGTGTGGTTGGACCAGATGCCCCGTTAACTCTGTGCAGTGATGGCGATCGAGCTAAACTTAGCCTGGCTGGAGAGGGAATCCACTTCTATTGGCTCGTCAAGTGAAACCGAGCAATCCCGCAGTAAACCCGGCTTTTCACAGCACACGCTGATTCCCAGCATCCACGCTCAGGCCGTTAATTGGACCTCAGCGAAAAAGGGCTTTTGATGGTTCTCAGCTCGAGTCCATTGTTACTCGTTACAGCAGCGCCGACATGACAATCAATATCATTATTTTCCTTCGAGCTCCTTTCTGAAGTCATTGATTTTGTTGCTGCTTGTTGTAATGCAGAGTGCATTTCACTCTGATTTCTTCGCTCCCCCTGCCTTTCTGGATTATATAAGCGGGGTTCTGCACTGCAACGGCGGCTTGTAAATTAAACATTTCGCACTCTATTACAAGTCAAATATTGACTTGATGGAGGGAAAAAGTGTTAAATGGCCTGTTCTGGCTTAGAGTCTGAGGTCAGGCGGCTTGGCTGGGTTTCTGCAGGAGAGATGCTGCGTGTTTTTATTCCATACAAAGCTCCTTCCTTCACTTATCAATAAAAGAGCACATGCTCGGGTTTTATTACCCAAGATCCCGTCTTCGGTTGCGCTTTTGCAGCATGGTCATGTTTGTCCAAATGATTTTTCGCTGCCTTGAGAAGTTCCTGCTCTGTGTGTCATGAAAAAATGATGGAGCTTTTGTCCCGAGCACATCGTCCACCTCCTCACCTCCTCCACCTCCTCACCTCCTCCACCTCCTCACCTCCTCAAACTCCATGTCCTCCCGTTCCTGAAAGTTCCACAATTTCCCCTAAATTGGTTTATTTAGTCTCTTTGCAGGTGGCACGGTGGCTTAGTGGTTAGCATGTTCTCCTCTCAGTGCTAGGGTTTCCCGGTTCAAATCTCAATCTGGGTGGAGTTTCCATGTTCTCCCCGTGTCCACGTGGGTTTTTTCCGGGTTCTCCGGTTTCCTCCCACAGTCCAAAAACATGATTCAAGGTCAATTTGAATTCTAAATTGCCCCATATAGAGTGTTTGTGTGTGTACCCAGTGATAGATTTGCCCCCTGTCCGGGCTGTATCTGCCCAGCGTGTGAAATGTTCTCCCCAGATGGGCATAAGGAACCCCACCCCTGTGACCCTAATAGAGGATAAAGCTGAAGATAATGGACGGATGGTCTCCTAGCTTGCTTTTGGTTTCTTTGGTTCTCATCCGGGCGCCACGGTGGCTTAGTGGTTGGCATGTTCTCCTCTCAGCACTAGGGATTCCCGGTTCAAATCTCAATCTGGGTGGAGTTTCCATGTTCTCCCCGTGTCCACGTGGGTTTTTTCCGGGTTCTCCGGTTTCCTCCCACAGTCCAAAAACATGATTCAAGGTCAATTTGAATTCTAAATTGCCCCATATAGAGTGTTTGTGTGTGTACCCAGTGATAGATTTGCCCCCTGTCCGGGGTGTATTTGCCCAGCATGTGAAATGTTCTCCCCAGATGGGCATAAGGAACCCCACCCCCCCACCCCTGTGACCCTAATAGAGGATAAAGCTGAAGATAATGGACGGATGGTCTCTTTGCTTGCTTTTGTTTTCTTTAGTTCTCATCCGAGCGCCACGGTGGCTTAGTAGTTAGCATGTTCTCCTCTCAGCACTAGGGATTCCCGGTTCGAATCCCAATCTGGGTAGAGTGTCCATGTTCTCCCCGTGTCCCCGTGGGTTTCCTCCGGGTTCTCCAGTTTCCGCCCACAGTCCAAAAACATGATTCAAGGTCAATTTAAATTCTAAATTGCCCCATATAGAGTGTTCGTGTGTGTCTATGTGAGTGAGTGTGTACCCAGTGATAGATTGCACCCTGTCCTGGGTGTATCTGCCCAGCGCGTGAAATGTTCTCCCCGGATGGGCATCCCCCACCCCCCGTGACCCTAATAGAGGATAAAGCTGAAGATAATGGATAGATGGTCTCTTGCTTTGGTTCTCTCATCCATGTTGCAGACCTCCGTGTCCTCCTTTGTGCTGGTTTGGTATTTCGGCCTGCTGCGTCCTATCTCTCCTCTTTCATGAGGTACCATATTCTAAAAATTGCAATGTATTTTTTAAAAACTATATATTTATCAGGTTTTTTTTAAACAGGGTCTAATGGCTGAGCTGAGCTTCTGATCAGTGCAGCAAGCATGTTATTGTGAATAGTAATAACAGCCCTGTGAGTGTGTTTATTGGGGTGGGGGGGGTACACAGTGCGATGCATGCAGCTATTTTTGCCCCGTGATATTTCCTTTTGAGATTTTTTTCCTTTCTGATTTAATGATAATGTTCTGAATGGCGGTTCTAGCAGAGCACAGATCTCAAATGTAACCTTGCTGTGAATATGCCCCCCCCCTCAGATGATGGCATTTTGAAAGCCACTAAACCTCCGAGTATAAAGCTTTTGACAGCCTGTTTACGTCAGGAGTGCAGAACGCTTGATTTCACACAGAGCAAAGGAAACATGAACAGCATTAATCATAAGTTTCATTATATATGTTTTTATATATCCATCCATCCATTATCATTTTGGGTCGGGGGGGGGGTCCCCATGCCCATCCAGGGGAGAACGTTTTGGGCGCTGGGCAGATACACCCAGGACAGGGCGCCAATCTATCCCTGGGCACACACACACTCACAGAGACACTCTATATGGGGCAATTTGGAGTCTTTTGTTTTTGAACTGTGGGAGGAAACTGGAGAACCCGGAGGAAACCCACACAGACACAGGGAGAACATGGAAACTCCACCCAGATTGGGATTCGAACCTGAAATCCCCAGCGCTGAGAGGAGAACATGCTAACAACTAAGCCACCGTGCCACCCTGTTTTAATATCCATCCATTATCTTCCACTTTATCCTCTATTAGGGTCGCGGTGGGGTTCCCCATGCCCATCCAAGGGAGAACGTTTCGGGCGCTGGGCAGATACACCCAGGACAGGGTGCCAATCTATCACTGGACACACACTCACTCACACAAACACACTCTATATGGGGCAATTTGTAGCATTTAATTGACCCTGATCTATGTTTTTGGACTGTGGGAGGAAACGGGAGAACCCGGAGGAAACCCACACAGACACAGGGAGAACATGGAAACTCCACCCAGATTGGGATTCGAACCGGGAATCCACAGCGCTGAGAGGAGAACATGCTAACCACTAAGCAATTTGTAGCTTTTACACCATACGGTGGGAGGAACGGGAGAACCGCGCTGTTTTTCGAAAATCACCCAGCGCTGAGGAGGATATATATGCTTTATTTATCATATGTATATTTATACAGCACTCTTTACAATAGTACGTCAAGTTCTAAGTCGGAAAGAACAAGCCAAAGCGAGGGGGGTTGGGGGGGGGGGTGGTATGTGTCAGTAATGCATGCCTGAGTGTAATAACCTTAAGAAAGTGTAATTTATTATGACATACGTCGCTCTTTATCGCCGCCGTGGTGTGTAAGTACAGGTACTGCGGCGCAATTATGAGGCTGAACGTCATTCCTGCGCTCACACGCCGGAGTTTCGTCTATAAGTCACTCACTGACTGTGCTGTAATTTTCTAAAAACCTACTTATGGGAACGCAGGGGACGGCCGAATCCTTTTAAGCCGCTTTTTTGTCTTCATTTGGAAAATGGGCTTCGTCCAAAGAATAGCGCAATCTAAAACCCTCTGCACCATCATTGTTCATAATTACTACGTTTCCTCTCTCCCTGTAGTTCTCATGTTAACTCTGGATTTCCTCCACTCTCTCCATCTCTCTCTCGCTCTCTCTCTCTCTCCAGTGCTGCTGAGGGAAGAAGTGGCTCAGCTCCAGGAGGAAGTGCACCTCCTGAGGCAGATGAAGGACATGTTGAGTAAGGACCTGGAGGAGACGCAGGGCTGCTCGGCCAACGCGCTGTCTGCCACCGAGCTCCGCGTGCAGCTGGCGGAGAAGGAGCACGAGCTGGACCGCGCCAAAGAGGCCTTACAAGGTGTGGACACTGCATGCACGGACACGGCGGCGGGACGAACGTCTCGTTCCGACTGCGCTGATGCAGGCAGGGGGCGGTGTGCTAATGCGCCCGGTACACAGCGGCGACGCGCTCCAAAGGTCACCGCAGCGTCTCTTATCATCTGAAAGTGCTTGGCATCTCAGACCTTTTCAGATCTTTTAATGAGAACGTTAAGCACAACAGCTTTTAAGCTCTTAGTTCATTTACCGTCCAATAAATAAAACACAGAGTCATATAAAGTGCAGAGTGCGGGGCAGATTTGGTCACTTTGCACACATTCTGTTAGGGAACACGGCATGTGGGGTAAATGTGTGGGCTGGACGGAGCCAATCACGTGAGACTCATAGATATTCATTCTCTTTTGCTTGGGGGGGGGTGGTTGGTTCCCCATGCCCATCCAGGGGAGAACATTTTGAGCGCTGGGCAGATACACCCCAATCTATTGCTGGGCAAACAGACACTTCATGGGGCATTTTAGAGCATATAATTAACCTACATCCATGTTTTTGGACTGTGGGAGGAACCCAGAGAACCCGAAAGACAGCCATGAGGACACAGGGAGAACGTGGAAACTCCACCCAGACTGGGATTTAAACTAGATCCTTGAGGAGAACATGCTAACCACTGAGCCACTGTGTCACCCCCTAATAAAATGTAAAAGGTTTATTATATGTCAACAAAAAATATAATAAAAGATTATATATAGGAGGCACGGTGGCTTAGTGGTTAGCACGTTCGCCTCTCAGCGCTAGGGATTCCCGGTTCGAGTCCCCATCTGGGTGGAGTTTCCATGTTCTCCCCGTGTCTGCGTGGGTTTCCTCCGTGGGTTCTCCGGTTTCCTCCCACAGTCCAAAAACATGGATCAAATCAATTGAATTCTCAAAAT
>JAFMOC010000009.1:10480000-10535000 GCA_019802505.1 Corydoras sp. C115 | reverse complement strand
AGCATCACTGACACACCAGATAGATCATCTCATGATCAGAGCATGATGGAATCATTTCAGGAGCTCCCACACACACACACACACACACACACACACACACAAAAGACACACACATATTCAAACACACACACAAACACACACAATACACACACACACAACCACACACATATGCACACACACACAACCACACACATACTCACAGACACACTCACAAATACACACACACAGAAAGACACACACATACTCACAAATACACACACACACAAAGACGCACACACACATATACTCACAAACACACACACATACTCAAAAATACACACACAAACACATACTCTCTCACACACACACACACACACACACACAGATACACACATACTCATACACACACACACAAAGACGCACACACACATATACTCACAAACACACACACACATACTCAAAAATACACACACAAACACACACACACACATACTCTCTCTCTCACACACACATATACTCACAAACACACACATACTCAAAAATACACATACAAACACACACACACAGACACACACATACTCTCTCTCACACACACAGATACACACATACTCACACACACACACATACACTCACACACACATAGACACACACCTACTCACACACACAGATACACACATACTCACACACACACATACACTCACACACACACTCATACACACACTCACACACAGACACACAAACACACACACACACACAGAAACACACATACTTACACATACTCACACACACAGACACACACACACACACACACATACTTACACATACTCACACACACACACACACACACACACACACATACTTACACATACTCACACACAGACACACACATACTTACACACACACAGAAACACACATACTTACACATACTCACACACAGACACACACACACACACACACATACTTACACATACTCACACACACACACACACACACACACACACACATACTTACACATACTCACACACAGACACACACATACTCACACACACACACAGAAACACACATACTTACACATACTCACACACAGACACACACACACACACACATACTTACACATACTCACACACACACACACACACACACACACACACACAGAAACACACACACACACACACACACACACACACACACACACACACACACACACACTGCAGTTTCTTCAGCAGTGATAAGCGAGATGACAGAGTGATGAGATGCGATGGCCTCAGGCTTCCAAATGGATCTCCGCCAACATTCAGAACTCTGTAGGCAGATTGGCGGCTGCTGTTCTGGCACATTTCTCCCGCCGCAGACGATGCTAACGGCTTTTCACAGTGCAGTAAATGCATTATTACTCTGTTCATTTGCCTAATGTGCCCGTGCTGCGCGCCCGCCCCGCCCACAGCATGTTCTCCCATTAACGTCCGACGACGTCGTTCAGTTAGAAAGCCATTCGAAGTTTGTACACGTTCAATGCTGAGCCGATTTCAAGTCGAGCGACCATTTCACCTTAAATCCTTGTTTTTGGACTGAAGGAAGGAAACTAGAGAACCTGAATGAAATTGGCCATAGGGCCAACATATTTAGGGGCAATTTTGTGCAGCCAATTCACCTTGAATCCACATTTTTGGACTGTGGGAGGAAACCAGAAAACCCAGAGGAAATCACTAAGCCACTGTGCCCCCCTTAGGGCCTATATATATATATATATATATAAGGGCAATTTAGAGCAGCGGCGGCACGGTGGATTAGTGGTTAGCACGTTTGCCTCTCAGCGCTAGGAATTCCCGGTTTGAATCCCCATCTGGGTGGAGTTTCCATGTTCTCCCTGTGTCTGCGTGGGTTTCCTCCGGGTTCTCCGGTTTCCTCCCACAGTCCAAAAACATGGATCAAGTCAATTGAATTCTCAAAAATTGCCCCATATAGAGTGTGTCTGTGTGAGTGTGTGCCCAGCGATGGATTGGCGCCCATAGGTGCCCAGCGCCCGAGACGTTCTCCCCTGGATGGGCATGGGGAACCCCACCGCGACCCTAATAGAGGATAAAGCGGGAGATAATGAATGAATGAATTTAGAGCAGCCTATTCACCTTGAATCCATGTTTTTGAACTGTGGGAGGAAACCAGAGAACCCAGAGGAGACCCACGCAGACACGGGGAGAACATCAAAATGGAACCCAGATTAGGATTAAAACCTGGATCCCCAGCACTGAGGGGTGAACGTGCTGAGCACTACACCCTCGTCTACCCAACACATTTAACCCCCAAACAGAAGGCATAGTTCAAACGTTCTAGTAGTGGCTGCTACACGTTCTGCAACCCTGCTGATGGTGATGATGCGCTACACAGACAGGAGGTCCAGCGAAAAGATGAGTTAGTCATTAAAAAGCACAGTGATATGAAGTGTGTGTGTGTTTTATTGTAGGCAAAGCAGTCTCTGGCCACCCTCACTAAGGACGTGCCGAAGCGTCACTCTGTTGCCATGCCGTCGGAGCCGGTGGTGAACGGGAGTCAGGAGTGGGTGATGCAGGCGGAGCTTCCTCTCACTGCAGCCATCAGACAGAGTCAACAGACCCTGTACCACGCTCACCCTGCAGACAGACAAGGTGCCAGTCAGAGGTTTACATTTCTATAACATCCTTCTAAAAGTCTTAAAGCTTAAAAGGTTCCAATATTTATTATGTGATTTATAAGAGTGATCATGTGATCTATTTCACCTTCTGTACTTACACACATTTAACCCATCTGTGCAGTGATGGGTACCCGGGGGGGGGCAATTAAGGTTAAGTGTCTTGCCCAAGGGCACTTCAGCCTTAGTACTTGCTGGGACCGGGATTCCAACCGGGGACCTTAAGGTCACAACATTTGACCTATTTAACCACATTTGGAAATTGAAAAAGGACAATCACACATTGAGAGCTTATAAGCATTCATAGAAGTTTATGAGCACTAGCATACCACAACCTTTATAACCTCCTATAACACTTCATAAATTTGATTGAACATCTAGGCACATTAATCAAAGCTTATGATGAACATTCAAATAAACATAAGTGTGTCCAGTAAACAAAGTGTGTTTATAGTGCATTATAAACACCAGATTCATACCATATCCAAAGTTTACATTATGATGCATTGTCACTTTCTGTTATAAAGCCTTATAGCATATTCTTATAACACCTTATAAATTACATTTTGAACATATATGTACATTAACAGAGGCTTATGACGGGTGGTATGAAGCATTATGAATTCTTTATAAAGCTTTATTATTGTATTTATAATGCATTATGAAAACCGGATTCATAGCGTATTGTGTAAAAATGTCCAAAACAAAAGTTTTTAAAAATCCAGAGTTTATATTATTATTATGCATTATGTCACTCTGTGTTATGTCATGTTGTCATTATGAACATCTCTGTACATTAACATATGCTTGACAAATGTTATAAAGCATTATGAATGCATGTATAATGTTATCAAAGGGTTCACAAAATGGCGTTTGTTATGTAATACATATTATTTTTAGTTATGGAATCTTTAGCCGCCATTCCAGTTCAACGTAACTTCTGTATTATTCCACGCCATTGACATTTATTTTGTTAAAGCTGCTCGGTGCAGTTTCACGCACCACACCCCGAGCACAAAACGCTGAAATTTAAACACATAGCGACTAGGGGTGTCGGACGATTCGATTCCGATTTTTGAGGTCACGATTCGATTCAGAATCGATTTTTTTCAGTTCAAATGGTCTTTTTTGGAATTAAATTTTGTTTAAATGATGTGATGGACAAACAAATACAACATTTATATAAAACAATACTTTCAGGTTCCTTCCTGCACCAAATCTTTTTATACCATTTTATATTTATACAAAAATAGGATTGCACTAAATTAAAATGAGCAGTCTTAGGTTAGCTTAGCTGCCCGGCGTTTTCTGCCCGAGCAGATACATAATGCGATATGCAGTATGCCCGGGAGGGGGTGCCAACTTAAACTTAAATTATTTTTTATTTTTTAAAAATCGATTCTTGGGCATTTTGAATCAATTCAGAATCGCCAGGACTACGAATCGCGATTCTTTGAAGAATCGATTTATTTCAGCACCCCTATTAGCAAGCCTCCACCCAGGGTAAATCTCCGATGCCACTTCAGGTGAAGCGCTGCTCTATCTCTCATTGTGCCTCAGCGGTCTGATCAGAGCTCAGAGCTGTACGCAGAACCAGACTGCATTTCTAATAGAAAGGACGTGAATGATAACGACCCTTCGTAACCTCAGGCAGTGAAGTGTCGTTTAACACGGGGACTTTTTCCCTTTTCCAGCTGCTCTGCGGATAAGCCCGTGTCACTCACGCCAGCCCTCCATCCTCTCCGACACCTCGGCGGCGGACGGGGATCGCTCGTCCACACCCAGTGACATGAACTCGCCCCGTCACCGGACTCACTCCCTCTGCAATGTAAGAGCTGCCTGGCACCCTCGACCAAGTAATCAGCCCTCCCAACTTATCTCTTTATCTTCTTTATCTCTTCTTGATTGACTCCTCTACTCAGCAGCAGGGCTTCAGGGTTCAGCCTGTGACTTTAATCCAGTAAAGAAGTCAAAGTAGTAACTCCATTTAATGAAGAGTTAGCTGTTCTGTACGTACGTGAGGGATGTGGAAGCTCGGTGGTCAGCATGGTTAAGGGTTCAAATCCCATGTTCACTAAGGTTAACATTGTGCGTCCTTGAACAAGGCCCTTAATCCTCATTGCTTCAGGGTGCTGTCCTTGTGTTCCGATTCATAAATGTGTTTATTAAAAGCATCATCGTTAATTATCTGGTCTTCAATGACGTAATGTAGTCTGGTTTTAGAATTGAACGCCCGAAATGTTCTCCCCTGGATGGGCATTTGGAACATATATACATATATAAAGAGAGAGAGGCCGGCACAGTGGCTTAGTGGTTAGCATGTTCTCCTCTCAGTGCTGGGGATTCAGGTTCGAATCCCATTCTGGGTTGAGTTTCCATGTTCTCCCCGTGTCCATGTGGGTTTCCTCCGGGTTCTCCAGTTTCCTCCCACAGTCCAAAATCATGGATCAAGGTCAATTGAGTTCTCCAAATTGCCCCATATAGAGTGTGTTTGTGTGAGTGAGTGTGTGTCCAGTGATGGATTAGCATGGAGAACCCCCCCATGACCCTAGTAGAGGATAAAGCGAAAGATAATGCATGCATATATATATATATATATACACAAATAAATATATTTATATTTATCATATAAAAACTATATAAATTATAAAATGATAAATCAAGGCTGAGGTCCTGAAACGCTGTTTCTGAAGAGATACTGTACTGTCTCGTTACCTGGAATCCTTAATGAACCTCCCCCTGTGTGTCCATCACCCCCTTTCCCGCTTGTTTTTCACTCGTCGCCTCAGTCCATGGAGGACCTCGAGGACCAGAAGCGTAAGAAAAAGAAGGAGAAGATCAGTCTGGGCTCACTCTCTCGAGTGTTCGCCCGGGGCAAATCCCAGCGCAAGTCTCTGGACCCCGGCCTGTTTGATGGTACTTCCACACCCGATTATTATATAGAGGAGGATGCCGACTGGTGATTGAAGTGTGTGTCTGTGCGTGCACGTTAGCATGTGCGCCATGTCTATATGTCCCCGAATGCTTGACCGCGTTGGCCTGTGAATGTCTGCCACGGTTATTTGCCCTGATCCGCCCCAGGAAAGAGAAAAACCAACAAAACCTGCTGCCTCCTTGAAATGTACATATTACAAGTGCGATAACGTCTGTAAATGAACTATATATTTATATATGTAGGCATATGTACATATGTTTACATGCATATAAATATATGTGTGTGTATATATGGGCTCGTCTGTGTGTGAATACGTCGATGTTTTTATTTGCTGTCCCATGTCCTTTTGGTTTTTGGAAACTGGACACTTGAATTTCCGCTGTGCATATGTAAATAAGAGTACTCGTGCACCTTATGTATTGGTTCGTCCTCGTCCCGAATGCTTCCTCTCCCATCTGTTGCTTGGATTCTTTCTTATTTACAAATCCATGGCCACATCCCATACGATCCACCACCATCACCGTCATCCCCGTCATCACCGCATCCCAGAACCAGCTCTTTAGTTGGTCCGGATCTCCTCTGCAATTCACAGGCGAGGCTTTTTGAATCCAGGCCTGGTATTGGCGTAAACCTCACGGTAGCCGTACAGCAGTTTATTACACTGAGGTGTGCGTATACGTATGGGTGGGGGGGTGATGGGGTGTTATCGGTGCTGTACGGCAGATATTAGGGCTGCTGCAGACAGATAAGGAGGTATCAGGACGGAACTGCACGCAGGAACAAATCAGTACACTGAAGGTGCAATTAAGATTTGTTCAGCTAGGCGTTCAGCGCCTTTGCTTCGGTCTGCGGGAGCCGTCGGTCTTATCGTTTAGTTTTAAATATTTACAACGTTTCAGTCAGAGAATCAGTAAGGAATCATCATGTTAAGATGTTCAAAACGAACTTGGGACTGTATTCAGAGTTTGGAGCCAGTGAGCTCTATCGTACACCCCGCCTACGGTCTATTTAACGTTCTCCACCTGCGTCGTTTAAATAGCAACGCTGCTTGTGAATGTATCTATCCTGATGGGTGTGGCCGTCTCGAAATGAGATGTGTCCAGTTACATTTCTGGCATATTGCTATCTTGGCGATGGAAAACCCAAGTCCACCACCGACTGAAAACGACCTCTCCAGACCTCAACAGCCAGACGTTCATCGCTATCTTTCATTTTGCCAACAGTCTGCTTTCCATCTGTGTGGTTTAAATAGCAACGCTGCGTCTGAATACATCTGCCCTAGTGGGCGTGGCCGTCGAAACGAAACCTCTCTAGACCTCAACAGTCTAGACTGGAACGTTTGTAGCCATCTTTCACCCCGCCGTCTTTACTTCATCAGCACAGACGCGTGAATCATCAGCACAGACGCGGGTTCAACGCCAACAAACGCTATTAAATCTGACTGAGAATGCAGATCCATAGTCTACGCTATACTGTACTGTGGGTTCTCCATTCACAGTAACATGGAGAACCTCATGGAGCAGCGTATTGAGTCCAGGTAGCTACACCGCTCAAATAGCAACCCGCCAAAGTCAGAGTGCTACCTGGTTCTAAAGGGGAACGGCACGTGACACACTGAATGGATTATCGCACGGTAAATCTTCACCCCAATCCCATCCAATTGGAGAACTCAATTGACCTTAATCCATGTTTTTTGGACTGTGGGAGGAACCCGGAAAACCCGGAGGAAACCCACGTGGACACGGGGAGAACATGGAAACTCCACCCAGATTGGGATTCGATTCCGGAATCCCTAGTGTCAAGAGGAGAACATACTAACCACAAAGCCACCACCTTAGCATTAATATCTAATTCAAATAAATCAACTATGAATATTAGCATAATAAAAAAGCAGTCACATGATTTCCCCCAACTTCTGTTTTAGATTTCACTAATAAAGTGTCTGTTTATTAGCAACATGCGATTTTACTCGCAGCACATGTTCCACATGGCGCTGACATCCCAAGATCGAATACCAGCTACTAATCCAGTGTTTATAATGCATTATAAACCAGCTTTATCAAGTACTCATAATGCATTATAACACTTGCCAGTATGCAGGATGTAGTACAGATCTACTATCGTAACTCTGAATACAGTCTCTGGTTACGTATCCTTGTTTGCAACTTCAGCTCAAATCAAAGCAGACTGAAGGACAGATCAGCATCGGAATCAAAGATGATTCAGCATTTCCGCCCAAAATGGCTGCTAACCCATGCAAACAAGTGCCAAAGGTTTCAACCTAAGGGAGTCCTCATAGCTATTTTCAACCTGAGAGATGATGTTCCTTGTATAGAACTGTTTTGTAATCTCCTTTTTGCAAAAAAAACAAGAAAAAAACAAGAACCAACCAAAAGAATGGCCTGCATTGCCGTCATTGCCGATGACTTTAAAACAACCGATGATGTCACGCTTGTCTCCTCTGGCACCGCCAACAACGCTTCTTTTTTTTCCTTTGCATTCCGGAGGCACTGATATTTTTCTTAATTATTATTTTTGTCTGGGTTTGATAAACATTATTCCTCATGCAGTTCTAATGAGTTCTAATTTTTTTGTAATGTAGATCTTGTCAAATAGAAGAGGAAATCTATTAAAGAGGTTTTATTTAAATACTAGGAACGAGTTGATTTCAGTGGAAGAAGACTGTCATCCATTTCACAAAACCAAGAGCTTTTAACATTGTGAAAACAGAAATGATTATGAGGTCTCAAAATAAAAGCTTATTTTAAAATAAAAGCCAGCCTGCCATCCATGTTCCTTTCTTCTTGACCCCGTGTGACTGAGTGGGTGTGTGTTTGTACGTCTGTTCTTTGATGGCTCCTCCTAACCTTGCACTGGGATTGCTGTGTTTCAAGATCAACTTCCTCCCTCGTCGCCTGCACCTCCCCACCCTCTGTGTTAACCCTGTCTCACATCAGTGGATCGGAATGCCTCTCTGCTCTCATAACCCACATACTGTACATGGACTTACTGTAAAAACACACACTCGTCCTGTGTGCACCGTTCACTCGGTGAGGGTTTACTCTCGTATTAATTTGGAAATGTGCAAATCACTCCGGGGCTTTTCACTTTATAAACAAAATGGTATAATTTCTACACTAATATAGTTTCTAATGTCTTGTGTGTATATATGCTTAGCATATATTTAGTATTCAGTGTGTGTGTGTGTGTATATATATATATATATATATATATATATACACACACTCACACACACACATGCAGAGTGAATGCAGAGTATATACATGCATACAATACATACAGGCATACAATACATATATACAGTATATAGATACATACAGTATATACATACATCCATACAGTACATACATACATATATTATATACATGCATACAGTATACATACATACAGTATATACTGTACATACATACAATATATACATGCATACAATACATACATACAGTATATACTGTACATACATACAATATATACAGGCATACAATACATATATACAGTATATAGATACATACAGTATATACATACATCCATACAGTACATACATACATATATTATATACATGCATACAGTATACATACATGCATACAAACATTAGTGTCGTCAAGCAACATAACTTTCTATAAACATTAACAATGTTATGTATTAATAAATGAATTAACATCACTTCAGCTCCTGAATGTTAGATTAAGCTACATGTTGCAGGGTTAGGGCTTTATCCAAACAATCCATTTCATCTCAAACGTATGGATTGGGGGGGGGGGGGCGTTATGCTGGATCTTCCTCCAGATGTTGCCTGAAATATATATAAACATATATATATATGTACTGTATATATATGCAAACAACTCGCCAGCATGATTTTGTGGTGTTGTCTTACCCGTGTCCCATCATCTGAGCTTAAGAATTCCACAGAGCCTGACTGCACCTCAGGCCAAGTCGATTACCCGCGCATTAACTGACCCCGTGTTCATCAGATGAACTTTCAGAACGTGAAACATGATGCAAACGCTACAACAGGTCCACATGACGA
This sequence comes from Corydoras sp. C115, assembly GCA_019802505.1. Lineage (NCBI taxonomy): Eukaryota > Metazoa > Chordata > Actinopteri > Siluriformes > Callichthyidae > Corydoras > Corydoras sp. C115. Next base: position 10,525,373 of record JAFMOC010000009.1, on the reverse strand, counting down.
TACGCTTCAGACCAGTGATTAGAGCCCAGCGTGGCCAGTTTAGGGAATCTCCTGTAGGTTACCTTCAGATGAAACGTGAGGCTCAACAATAACAAAGCACGAAGCAGTTTAGGCAACTTAATGAGTTGGCACGCTGCCAGCTCAGCCCTGCGCTTGGGTGGCCGATTGGTTTACAGTCGAGCTGATGCTCCAGATGTTTTTAAGAGGCTTTATTATTTCAGACATTTGAGCTCCAATAACCCCATCACTGATAAAGCTGCTTTATTTAATGCACCTGTTAGTTCATGGAACGTGTGTGCACTTAGTGAAAATAATAGTGATGGCATGTGAAAAATACACTTGGGGCAATTAATTGTCACCCCTTCAACCTAACCTATCGGCCTTATATATTTTATATATATATATATATATATATATATATATATATATATATATATATATGTTCTCACCGTGTCCGTGGGTTTCCTCCGGGTTCTCCGGTTTCCTCCCACAGTCCAAACACATGGATCAAGTCAATTGAATTCTCAAAAAATTGCCCCATATAGAGTGTGTCTTTGTGAGTGAGTGTGTGCCCAGAGATAGATTGGCGTCCTGTCCTGGGTGTATCTGCCCAGCACCCAAAACGTTCTCCCCTGGATGGGCATGGGGAACCCCACCACGACCCTAGTAGAAGATGATGGATATATATATATATATATATATATATATATATATATATATATATATATATATATATATATGTATGTGTGTGTGTGTGTGCGTGTACAGTATATATATATATATATATATAATGTATGTATATGTAAAAAAAAAAAAAAAGTTCACAGAGAAAGTTTAATAATAATTTAAATGTTTATGTCTAACTTACCAGTAAGAAAAAGGCTATACTGCCTCCTGCTGGTAGTAATACAGTATGACTAGACAAAAAAAAAAAAAACATATCCTTTTGAAAAGCAGTTAATAGTCATTTTATAATAAAGGTGCTGATTGTTGATCATGGTTTTATGGTTCTGCAGCTTTCAGCATGAACCCCAGTGAATGCAGATTTTTTGCGGCGCTGATGGAATCAGGGAAAGCTGCAGTTTCCTTTGGCTGTAACCACGACAGCAGGGTTAGCCAGGGCAATGAAAGCAGGCTCGTTTGATCCGTGTGTGAGCCCGGTGAGAGAAAAGGCCAGCTCACACTCGGAATGAGGATATGCGGTGGCGCAAGTGGTAAGAGTTGAGGGTGCAGCACATCTGGAAGCGGTTCTCATAGAGAACACAGGCTGCGGTGAATTAGTGACTGAGATTACCCACATTAACTGTCGACCTCGGCGAATCCAGCCGATTCCCTGCTCTGCAATTACTCACCGCTCGAGTGTGACTCACTTCCTACTTTTGTTTTGTCTCCGATGCCATTAACCTCGCCTCCAAACGCAGGCCATGAGAACCGAGGCAGGTCCCTACTGTATGTGTTTTCTTTTCGTCTCTACGTGCTGTTGTTCGAGCAGAAAAGATAAGGGACTGTTTCCCTCTCCATCCCTCTGACCCTCTTAACCCCCCCCCACCCCCCCCCACCCCACCCCACCCACCCACCCGCCTGCTTTGTCCCTCACCGATCCGAACTCAGACAACCAGACACAGGCCACGCAGTCCGACGGCGAGGACCAGCAGGAGCTGCTGCAGCAGGCCAAGCTAACGCGCACCAGGCCCATGGCTCTGTGGAAGGCGTCCACCGTCCGGGCCTGGCTCGAGGTCGTGATGGCCATGCCCATGTACGGCCGAGCGTGCTCGGAGAACGTCAAGAGTGGAAAGGTATGACGAGAGCTCACGCACCAGCGGCCCTCAGCACACTCATCTTCACACATCACGAAATCGCTGTTTGGTTTTTAATGTTTGTATGTTCTTCTAAAGCGTGACGACCGCAGAGATCTGTACATAATCCATCCATCTGCTTAATGCTCTGCCTGTATCGTGGGGGTGGGGTGGGGGGGGGATGACATTTCAGGCATTGGGCAGATACACCCAGGACAGGGCACCAAATATTCCCTTTTTATTCTCACTCGGTCCAGCACATACACACACACACACACACACACACACCACCACCATGTCAGTATCACTGCAGTATTGAGAAGCATCCATCACCCTAATAACTCCTCTGTGGGGGTCCTGATCATCAGAGAACATACTAAAGCGGATCTGGGTGAGGTTGCCATGTTCATTGGGTTCCTAGCACAGTCCAAAACAGGGATTCATTGGCTGCTCTAAATTGCCCCTATATATATATATATATATATATATATATATATATATATATATATATATATTTATATACACACACACACACCCTGTCCTGGGTGTATCTGCCCAGCACCCGAAATGTTCCTGGGTGGGCATGGGGAACCCTCTGCATCCCTAGAATAGAACTGGGTAGAAGATATTAAATTAAGATGTGTATGTATATATATATATATATATATATATATATATATATATTGTGTGAGTGGCGGCACGGTGGTTTAGTGGTTAGCACGTTCTCCTCTCAGCACTATGGATTCCCGGTTCGAATCCCCATCTGGTGGAGTTTCCATGTTCTCCCCGTGTCCACGTGGGTTTCCTCCGGGTTCTCCGGTTTCCTCCCACAGTCCAAAAACATGGATCAAGTCAATTGAGTTCTTCTAATTGCCCCATATAGAGTGTGCATGTGTGAGTGAGTGTGTGCCCAGAGATAGATTGGCGCCCTGTCCAGAACGTTCTCCCCCCCGCGACCCTAATATAGGATAAAAGTGGAAGATAATGGATGGATATTGTGTGAGTGAGTGTGTGTCCAGCGATAGATTGGCACCCTGTCCTGGGTGGATCTGCCCAGCACCCGAAATGTTCTCTCCTGGGTGGGCATGGGGAACCCCCTGCGTCCCTAGTATAGAACTGGGTGGAAGATATTATTATTATTATTATAATAATATTATAAAATTATTATTATAATATAATATTATTATTATAATTGTGTATATATATATATATATATATATATATATATATATATATATATATATATATATATATAGACCAAATATGACATCAGATGAGGATGTGGATGTTCTGCTGTGGTATGATGATGTCACTGCTGTCTTGCCGCAGGTCCTGCTGGGGTTAACAGATGAAGACATGCAGCAGGTTCTGGGTATAACGAACCCAATGCATCGCAGGAAGCTGCGTCTGGCCATCGAGGATTATCGAGAGGCAGAGAGCAAAACAGGGTCAAACACATACAGATGTTCATTACACACAGCTATCATCCTAAAGAGCCCAGCGATCGCGACCCCGGCCTGTAGGCGATTGTACAACATCTGTCTGCCAGTTAAACAGCGGGGGTCTGCAGAGCTGGGTTCTCGTTCTCTGGGGCGCTCTTCTGTTTAGCTTATCCTGGTTGTCGGGAGAGGGTTCAGGGGAGCGTTCTCATGCCGACCTGGATAATCATAACCATTGAAATGATCTCTGATTGGACGATGATGCGGGGTTTAGGAGCAGACGGGTTCTAATTCAAGTTTTTGAGCGTTGCCAGAAAGCTCAGTTCTTGTTTCCTGTGGCCACAGAACGTGATTCCAGGGAAATTCCAAGTAACTCCAGGTGTGCACGTTTGAGGTTACGTTACCAGGAACGGCTTTTTCCCACAGACTTTTCAAATAATCCGTTGGCGTAGAGTTAGCATCTAATGGTAGCTGTGGAGCCTCAGTGACCTCAACACTCCACTGCGATCTGTAATTCTTCAGCTATGTTCTCTAAACTGTTCCTCTATACATCCTTCCTTCCTGAGTGTGTGTGTGTGTGTGTGTATGTATATATATATATATATATATACACACACACACACGGTCTTCATGGTTTTATATATATATATATATATATGCGGCACAGTGGCTTAGTGGTTAGCATGTTCTCCTCTCAGCACTAGGGATTCCCGGTTCGAATCCCCATCTGGGTGGAGTTTCCATGTTCTCCCCGTGTCCGCATGGGTTTCCTCTGGGTTCTCCAGTTTCCTCCCACAGTCCAAAAACATGGATCAAGTCAATTGAGTTCTCCAAATTGTCCCATATAGAGTGTGTATGTCTGTGTGAGTGTGTGCCAAGCGATAGATTGGCGCCCTGTCCTGGGTGTGTCTGCCCAGCGCCCGAGACGTTCTCCCCTGGATGGACATGGGGAACCCCACCACGACCCTAATAGAGGATAAAGCGGAAGTTAATGAATGAATAAATAAATATATATATATATATATATATATATGTGTGTGTGTATGTATGGGGGGCGTCTTCATGGTTACATTTGAACAGGACTTTAAATATGTAATCAGTCCGTCTGGTCACTTTCGAATATATGTACTTCACCAGAGTCTCAGAGTCTTACGACATGTTATTAAGCATTATAAATACTAAATACAACTTTCTGAATGCACTTATAATGCATTATGAACACAGGATTCGTAGAAACATTTTGTAACAGTTATAAGTGCGTAAGTCATTTTCAAGATACTCATTTGTTTAACACCAACATTATAAAGCTTTATAACATTGGGCTCCCACTCAGTTGATAAACGGTTAAAATATATATATATATTTATAATGCGTAATGTCACACTGTGTAATAAAGCCTTTTGGCATGTTCTTATAATACTATAACAAAGGCTTTTGAGAAGTGTTATAAAGCATTATGAATGTGTTCATAATTCATTATGAATACTGGATTCATAGACAGTGTAATGGAATGTCATGTCATATATATTTGCAGTTTGACATGTTCTCCCTGCAGGCTGTCCAAAGCAGCGAACTTGGATCACGTGTGGGTGTGTAAGACATGGCTGAGTGACGTCGGGCTGCTGCAGTACTCAGAGGTGTTTCAGAACCAGCTGGTGGACGGCCGGGTCCTCGGCTCGCTGACCGGCAAAGACCTGGAGACGGTCTTCAGCATCTCCAACAAAATCCACATCACCAGCCTGTTAGTGGGAATCCAGCTGCTGCAACTGCTCGGCTTTGATAAAGAGGTGAGCTGTGTTAACGGTGATCATGTGATCTATTTCACCCACTGCACTCTCACACAGGGTAATCTGTCCTCATCCATGCACTGAAACACACACACACACACACACACACACACACACACTGTGAGTGAAGTGAGCACATATGCCCGGATCAGTGGACAACCCTGTATACGGCGCCTGGGGAGCAGTTGAGATTAGACGCCTTGACCAAGGGCACTTCAGCCATAGAACTTGATGGGATGGGGAATCGAACCGGGGTCCTTCAGGTCGCACGGCTGAGTCCTTAACCACAAGCCTACGACTGCCCAAAAACAAAATTAACAACAATTACAAATAAACAAAACAAAACGATCACATGGCAACAAGTGGTGGGGGTAAGGCTTTGATTTTTACCTCTTAAAAGTAAACTGGGGCAATTTAGAGCAGCCATTTTACCTTTTAATCCTGGTGGGATTAAACCAGAGTATCTGTAGAAAACGCACAGTGACACGGGGAGAACATGAAAACCCCACCCAGACTCCAAATTCATAAACACAAAAATTATATGAGGGGGGGGCAATTTAGACGGGCAATTTAGAGCAGGGGCGCGGCACGGTGGCTTAGTGGTTAGCATGTTCGCCTCTCAGTGCTAGGGATTCCCGGTTCGAATCCCCATCTGGGTGGAGTTTCCGTGTTCTCCCCGTGTCTGCGTGGGTTTCCTCTGGGTTCTCCGGTTTCCTCCCACAGTCCAAAAACATGGACCAAGTTAATTGAGTTCTCTAAATTGCCCCATATAGAGTGTGTTTGAGTGTGTGAGTGTGTACCCAGCGATGGATTGGCGCCCTGTCCTGGGTGTGTCTGCCCAGCACCCAAAACGTTCTCCCCTGGATGGGCATGGAGAACCCCACCGCGACCCTAATAGAGGATAAAGCGGGAGATAATGAATGAATGAATTTAGAGCAGCCAATTTACCTTGAATCCAAGTTTTTAGACTGTGGGAGGATATGGAAACTCCACCCGGGGCAATTTAGAGCAGCCAATTCACCTTGAATACAGGTTTTTAGACTGTGGGAGGACATGGAAACTCCACCAGACTAACGCACACAAACACACAATACATAGGGGCAATTTAGAGCAGCCAATTCACCTTGAATCCATGTTTTTTTGGTCTGTGGGAGGACATGGAAACTCCACCAGACTAACTCACACAAACACACAATACATAGGGGCAATTTAGAGCAGCCAATTCACCTTGAATCCATGTTTTTTTTTGGTCTGAGGGAGGACATGGAAACTCCACCAGACTAACTCACACAAACACACAATACATAGGGGCAATATAGAGCAGCCAATTCACCTTGAATCCAAGTTTTTAGACTGTGGAAGGACATGGAAACTCCACCAGACTAACTCACACAAACACACAATACATAGGGGCAATTTAGAGCAGCCAATTCACCTTGAATCCATGTTTTTTTTTGGTCTGAGGGAGGACATGGAAACTCCACCAGACTAACTCACACAAACACACAATACATAGGGGCAATTTAGAGCAGCCAATTCACCTTGAATCCATGTTTTTTTTGGTCTGAGGGAGGACATGGAAACTCCACCAGACTAACGCACACAAACACACAATACATAGGGGCAATTTAGAGCAGCCAATTCACCTTGAATCCATGTTTTTTTGGTCTGTGGGAGGACATGGAAACTCCACCCGACTAACTCACACAAACACACAATACATAGGGGCAATTTAGAGCAGCCAATTCACCTTGAATCTAGGTTTTTAGACTGTGGGAGGACATGGAAACTCCACCAGACTAACTCACACAAACACACAATACATAGGGGCAATTTAGAGCTTCCAATTTACCTTGAATCCATGTTTTTTTGGTCTGTGGGAGGACATGGAAACTCCACCAGACTAATTCACACAAACACACAATACATAGGGGCAATTTAGAGCAGCCAATTCACCTTGAATCTAAGTTTTTAGACTGTGGGAGGACATGGAAACTCCACCAGACTAACTCACACAAACACATAATACATAGGGGCAATTTAGAGCAGCCAATTCACCTTGAATCCATGTTTTTGGACTGTGGGAGGACAAGGAAACTCCACCAGACTAACTCACACAAACACACAATACATAGGGGCAATTTAGAGCAGCCAATTCACCTTGAATCTATGTTTTTTTTGGTCTGTGGGAGGACATGGAAACTCCACACAGACTAGCTCACCCAAACACACAATACATAGGGGCAATTTAGAGCAGCCAATTTACCTTGAATCCATGTTTTGGACTGTGGGAGGAAACGGAAACTCCACCAGACTAACGCACACAAACACACAATACATAGGGGCAATTTAGAGCAGCCAATTCAGGGGGGGGGGTTCCCCATGCTCATCCAGGGGAGAACGTTTCGGGCGCTGGGCAGATACACCCAGGACAGGACGCCAATCTATCGCAGGGCACACACTCACTCACACAGACACACTCTATATGGGGCAATTTGGAGAACTCAGTTGACTTGATCCATGTTTTTGGACTGTGGGAGGGAACCGGAGAACCCGGAGGAAACCCACGTGGACACGGGGAGAACATGGAAACTCCACCCAGATGGGGATTCGAACCGGGAATCCCTAGCGCTGAGAGGAGAACATGCTAACCACTAAACCACCGTGCCGCCTAGGGGCAACTTAGAACAGCCAATTCACCTTGAATCCATGTTTCTGGACTGTGGGAGGACATGAAATCTGGATTCGAACCTGGATCCCCAGGCTGGGGGGTGGATGTGTTCACCACTACCCCACCGCCGCCCTGTCTCGTGTTATTCTCGTGAACTTGTGAAGGTTCTGAAGGGAATGCAGTATTAATGCGTTCTGCGTTTGTTCTCACAAGGTTCTGCAGTCTCGGCGAGCGCAGTGTGAGCAGAGGAACCTCGACCCTGTGGTGTGGACCAATCAGAGGGTGATGCAGTGGATACGGGACATCGATCTGAAGGTGCAGATGCTGCACTCATTCTGTTCAAAGAACACAGAGGCCATGAGGTGGCGCCATTTTATACAGACATACACGTTCTGCACGTCAGGTTCTAGCTGGCTTTGTCTGCTTCTGGATTTTTCTGTTACTAAATAAACAGGTAACGACAGAAACATTCAACTTTATTAGTTAATGTATCTGTTACTCCAAAAATATGACATTAAAACCCCCAAATATTATTATTAATAAATTAAACTAACAATTCAGCACAGCACATTGGTGGAGCAGTTAGTATGTTCTCCTCGGTCTAGGGTTGAATCCTGATCTAAGTTGAGGTCCCATGTTCTCCCCGTGTCTGTGTGGGTTTTCTCTGGGTTCTCCAGTCTCCAGCCACATGGCTTCAAGGTGAATTGGCTGCTCTGAATTGCCTCTATCTACATTGCCCCTTACAGTATATGGTGTAAGTGTCTGTGTGAGTGAGCCTTGGTGGAGTTTCCATGTTCTCCGGGTACGTGTGGGGTTCTCCAGGTTCTTCTGTTTCCAGCCACAGTCCAAAAACACGGATTCAAGGTGAATTGGCTGTTTTAAATTGCCCCTATTTACCTTGTGCCCTTTATATAGCGTGTGTTTATCTGTTAGTCTTGGTGAAGTTTCCATGTTCTCCGGGTACGTGTGGGTTTTCTCCGGGTTCTCCAGTTTCCAGCCACAGTCCAAAAACATGGCTTCAAGGTGAATTGGCTGCTCTGAATTGCCTCTATCTACATTGCCCCTTACAGTATATGGTGTAAGTGTCTGTGTGAGTGAGCCTTGGTGGAGTTTCCATGTTCTCCGGGTACGTGTGGGTTTCTCCGGGTTCTTCTGTTTCCGCCCACAGTCCAAAAACACGGATTCAAGGTGAATTGGCTGTTTTAAATTGCCCCTATTTACATTGTGCCTTTTATATAGCGTGTGTGTCTGTGTCGGTGAGTCTTGGTGAAGTTTCCATGTTCTCCGGGTACATGTGGGTTTTCTCCGGGTTCTCCAGTTTCCGCCCACAGTCCAATAACATGGCTTCAAGGTGAATTGGCTGTTTTAAATTGCCCCTATTTACATTGTGCCCTTTATATAGCGTGTGTGTCTGTGTCGGTGAGTCTTGGTGAAGTTTCCATGTTCTCCGGGTACGTGTGGGCTTTCTCTGGGTTCTCCAGTTTCCAGCCACAGTCCAATAACATGGCTTCAAGGTGAATTGGCTGCTCTGAATTGCCTTTATCTACATTGCCCCTTACAGTATATGGTGTGTCTGTGTGAGTGAGCCTTGGTGGAGTTTCCATGTTCTCCGGGTACGTGTGGGGTTCTCCAGTTTCCCCACAGTCCAAAAACACGGATTCAAGGTGAATTGGCTGTTTTAAATTGCCCCTATTTACATTGTGCCCTTTATATAGCGTGTGTGTCTGTGTCGGTGAGTCTTGGTGAAGTTTCCATGTTCTCCGGGTACGTGTGGGTTTCTCCAGGTTCTCCAGTTTCCGCCCACAGTCCAAAAACACGGATTCAAGGTGAATTGGCTGTTTTAAATTGCCCCTATTTACATTGTGCCTTTTATATAGCGTGTGTGTCTGTGTCGGTGAGTCTTGGTGAAGTTTCCATGTTCTCCGGGTACGTGTGGGTTTCTCCAGGTTTTCCAGTTTCCGCCCACAGTCCAAAAACACGGATTCAAGATGAATTGGCTGTATTAAATTGCCCCTATCTACATTGCCCCTTACAGTATATGGTGTAAGTGTCTGTGTGAGTGAGCCTTGGTGGAGTTTCCATGTTCTTCGGGTACGTGTGGGGTTCTCCAGTTTCCCCACAGTCCAAAAACACGGATTCAAGGTGAATTGGCTGTTTTAAATTGCCCCTATCTACATTGCCTCTTACAGTATATGGTGTAAGTGTCTGTGTGAGTGAGCCTTGGTGGAGTTTCCATGTTCTCCGGGTACGTGTGAAGTTCTCCAGTTTCCCCACAGTCCAAAAACACAGATTCAAGGTGAATTGGCTGTTTTAAATTGCCCCTATTTACATTGTGCCCTTTATATAGCGTGTGTGTCTGTGTCGGTGAGTCTTGGTGAAGTTTCCATGTTCTCTGGTTATGTGTGGGTTTTCTCCAGGTTCTCCAGTTTCCACCCACAGTCCAAAAACACGGATTCAAGGTGAATTGGCTGTTTTAAATTGCCCCTATTTACATTGTGCCCTTTATATAGCGTGTGTGTCTGTGTCGGTGAGTCTTGGTGAAGTTTCCATGTTCTCTGGGTACGTGTGGGTTTTCTCCAGTTTCCACCCACAGTCCAAAACAATGGCTTCAAGGTGAATTGGCTGCTTTAAATTGCCCCTATTTACATTGTGCCCTTTAAGTCTTGGTGAAGTTTCCATGTTCTCTGGGTACGTGTGGGTTTTCTCCAGTTTCCACCCACAGTCCAAAACAATGGCTTCAAGGTGAATTGGCTGCTTTAAATTGCCCTTATATGCACTGTGTGTAAATGAGTGTGTGTCCAGCAATAGATGGACTGTGTCCTGGGGTTCCTTACTTGATGGGTATACGGAACATCCACACACAGAACACCCCACACACGACCCTCATAGAGGATTGAAGGTACTGAGATGAGATGGAGAACAATCGGTTGCCTCTCATTACTGCAGGTCTCTGTTTGTGACTTGAGTGGATGATAAAAAGCTGCAGGTACATGGAACAAGGGAACACGTTCTCCCTCCTCCACCTCCCCCCCCATCAATTACTAATCAATGCCTCAGCTGCTCAGCGCGTCAGTGTGTTAGGCAGCAGTGTGGAGAGGTACAGCGTGTGCTTTGGTGGTGATGTTAATGGTTCTGTTTTTGTTGTTGTGCTGAATCTGTGAATCTGAGTGAAGGACACCTCGCCCGTGTAAATAAGTCCGACCAACTGTCTCGTGGCATTTGGTGCCACCGCTGATGTCACCGAGCTGAACATTTGCATGGCGTGATGGCCGCTGCTGTTAATCACTGTATTCTGGCTCCTGCCTCCCACCCGCTCGGCGTGTACGGTCTGCAGCGAGCCGAGTGGATGCTGCTGCGATGAGTAAGCGCCAGAATGTGTGAGGTTTTGCCTACAGCATGAGTCACGGAGTAGGACCGAAAAACTGACCTTCCAGCTAAGTGGGAAACTGCTTTGGGGCAAGTGGAGCTGTCTGCAGCCTGCAAGCCCACACCATCCACCCACCACATGGTTGTAGTTACCCACTCCGAAATCTGCCTACTCCACAGACGTCAATGCAGCCTACTCGCCTTCCTCCACCGTGCCATGTTGTAGGAGGACGAGGACGCGCACCACACAGACCCCCGTCTCGGATGATGAGCGTGAACATTGTTCTATTGAAGCGATGTTTTGACAATGCCGAGTGTCTTTAGAACCCCGCGGCGTGCAGACGAACCCCACAATGCCTTACATTTAGATTTAGACATTTAGCAGACGCTTTAATCCCCTTTAAATACTTAATGAGTCTGGTGATCAACATCTTTATGAATGTGCTTATAATGCGTTATGTCGCGGTGTGTTATAAAGCCTTATGGGTTATTCATTATGACACTTTATGAGTGTGGTTATGAACATCTATGTACATTAACATAGGCGTTCGACAAGCATTCTAAGGCATTATAAATACCTTTAAATAGCTTTATGAATATGTTTATAATGCATTATGGATAAGCATCTGCTTAATGACCTTGTGTAATGTAATGCCACATGAGACGAACCACGGCTGTCTTTCATTCAAACTCTTTATTGGGGCATCACAAATAGTAATATTCCTCCAGGTTCTTCGCACAGATCAAAATCATGGATTGAAGGTGAATTGGCTGCTCTAAATTGCCCCTATATGGTGTGTGTTTGTGTCTGTGTGTGTGCCCAGTGATAGATTGGTGCCCTGTCCTGGGTGTATCTGCCCAGCACCCAAACCTTGCTGTGGTTAACAAGTCCGCCTCTCAGCGCTGCATAGGTTTTATCTGGGTTCTCCAGATTCCTCCCACAGTCCAAAAACAAGTGATTCAAGGTGAATTGGCTGCTCTCAATTGCCCCTATATAGTGTGTGTTTATCTGTATGCGTGAGTTAATGCTCTTGATGAATTGGTGCCCTCACCTTGGTGTATTTGCCCAGTGTCTAAAAGGTTCCCCGCTTGATTGATGTGTGTATGTATGTATATGCATATGTATATGTATATGTATGTATGTGTGTGTGTGTGTGTGTGTGTATATATATATATATGTGTGTGTGTGTGTGTGTATCTATGTATATGTATGTATGTATATTTATATATATATATATATATATATATATATATATATATATATATATATGATGTATATATATATAATACATACCTTCATTCTGTATCTTGTACAGGAGTATGCTGATAACCTCCAGAACAGTGGCGTCCACGGTGCTCTGATGGTTCTCGATACCTCGTTCAACGTTGAAAGCATGACCAGAGCCTTGGGTATCTCCAACAACAAGCACATGATCTATCGTCACCTGTATGAAGAAATGAAGGTTCTCCTGAATTCTGCACAGTCAGTCTCTTTTGATTTCCACCACTGTGTGTCAGAAATGCATTTCCTTCATGTTACATGGTTTTCATACGCACTTCTTACCATCGCTGTCCTAGCAAATGTTCTCAAATGTTCTATGGAACACATCATATATAACACAAGTCACTAAAGTCCCGTTGCCACGGATGTCTAAAGCACCCATGCTTTTCTGTGTAGTGGTTAACAAAGTCTGCCTCACAGTGCTGTTTTATCTCCAGTTTGTTCCCACAGGATTCAAGGTGAATTGATTGCTCTTAATTGCCCCTGTATAGTGTATGTTTTTCTGTATGCGTGAGTGAGTTAATGCTCTCGATGAATTGGAACCCTGACCTGGGTGTATTAGCCCAGCATAATGAGATGACTTTGAGACTTTGGGAAAGCACTCGAAGCCTTCGAGGTTAGTGTGGAACCTGAGTGAACGGCAGAGAACCCTGCTCCTCGAGCCCATGTGATTCCAAATGAACTAGAACGGAGATTATAAGCCAGGTTCTCATCCAGCATCAGTGTCTGATCTCCCAAATGCTCTTTGGGGGAGGGGGGGGTCCCCATGCCCATCCAGAGGAAAACGACTCAGGCGCTGGGCAGATACACCCAGGACAGGGCGCCAATCCATCACTGGGCACACACTCACTCACACAGACACACTCTATATGGGGCAATTTGGAGAATTCAATTGACCTTGATCCATGTTTTTGGACTGTGGGAGGAAACCGGAGAGCCCGGAGGAAACCCATGCAGACACGGGGAGAACATGGAAACTCCACCCAGATTGGGATTCAAACCGGGAATCCCCAGCACTGAGAGGAGAACATGCTAACCACTAAGCCACCGTGCCGCCGCAGTATTCGAAATGATATTTTTAGTATATTTTATATGTTAATAATGTCATTGTTTGGCTTTATAGCTCATTCATTCATTCATTATCACCCGCTTTATCCTCTATTAGGGTCGCATTGGGGTTCCTCATGCCCATCCAGGGGAGAAAGTCTCGGGTGCTGTGCAGATACACCCAGGACAGGACGCCAATCCATCGCTGGGCACACACTCACTCACACAGACACACTCTATATGGGGCAATTTTTTTGAGAATTCAATTGACTTGATCCATGTTTTTGGACTGTGGGAGGAAACTGGAGAGCCCGGAGGAAACACACGCAGACACGGGGAGAACATGGAAACTCCACCCAGATTGGGATTCAAACCGGGAATCCCCAGCGCTGAGAGGAGAACATGCTAACCACTAAGCCACCGTGCCGCCGCAGTATTCGAAATGATATTTTTAGTATATTTTATATGTTAATAATGTCATTGTTTGGCTTTATAGCTCGTCGTGACTCAATGGTAATGCATCCCAGCTGGACTTGGGCAATAATCGCCCTGACTACAACAATAGGGGCAGTTAGGGGCGTTCTGGGAGTGAGCAGCAGTGAGGATACAAGGATACAAGGATACTTTATGACATACAGAGAACTGAAAGTACGTTCCTCCTCTCCATAGACAGAGACAAAGGGAGCCGCTGCGATAGTTCGCGCCGCCCACCGCGCCATTAGGCGCTGTCATTAGAAATAGGTAGAAAAATGCGATACATTAGGAGAACAGGCGATAAAAAAACAACCTGCTCCCGACCTATGCTTTAATAAACACCTTTTAGCACATAAGCAAATACAAACATAAAGACATGGACAAGAGGCGTTAGGAGACGTGTTGGAAAGGGTGGGGGGGGGGCAGTCCACAGGAGAGACAGGGCAGAGAAGTTCATCAGGAAACCATTGCAACAATTCTTCTGGAGGTTTTCAAAGACAGCTGATAAGGGAGCCAAAAAGCAGATAAAGCTCAGATTGTTTTGACAACTGTTCGCAGCCATTTTAGCAACTCGAAACATCTCGTGAATTCCTGATCTCCAACTCATCATTCGTTCGCAGAGCCGATAGCCTCTCCAAGATCGATTCCATGTGGCGATTTAAATTCGCAGTCTGAGTCCCTATCGCTCTGCCCAGCATATCACTCATGTTGGGCAGTTTCTTGGGGCTGTTGACAACCGACCCGACTCTCTTAATTTTGCGATACACCAGGGCCAAGCATAATCCAATCAGCAGGAATCCCAGGATCATAAACCCGAATAGGTAGACATCTTCCACATCTTCCACGGACAGGGGGGCCAGACACATGATCCGCCAATTCCCCCAGGCGTCCATCGTGTATCCAGACGCCAACGTGCCGTCCGGGCAAGCTGGTTCCCCCGAACCATGACTTCTCCTCGAGAAGACAGTGTCAATAGTGGATTAACACTGGAACAGGATTAAACCTGACTGAAGGAGGGGTTCACTCAGATGTGTGGTTGCTGTTTGGTTTGGAGGGATTCAGTTGCATTGTGGGTGGAATTCACGTGGGAGGGATGAGGGGTAAGAAAGGGGTGAGAAGAAAATCTGCACCATGTCGCTTTGTTTCCCAAGAAACAGATCAAGAGACGATACGAATGAAACAATTATTGAAATTAACACAAAATACTAAGCGGTAGTGGTTAGCACGTTCGCCTCTCAGCACTAGGGGTTCCAGGTTCGAATCCCCAACTGGGTAGAGTTTCCATGTTCTCCCCGTGTCCACGTGGGTTTCCTCCGGGTTCTCCGGTTTTCTCCCACAGTCCAAAAACTTGGATCATGTCAATTGATTTCTCCAAATTGCCCCATGTAGAGTGTGTCTGTGTGAGTGAGTGTGTGTATCTGGGTCTATCTGCCCAGCGCCCGAAACGTTCTCCCCTGGATGGGCATGGGGAACCCCCCCGCGACCCTAATATATAGGATAAAATGGAAGATAATGAATGAATGAATGAATACTAAGCGGCAGGGAGGGTAGTGGTTAGCATGTTCTCCTCTCAGCGCCTGGGATCCAGGTTCGAATCCCGATCTGGGTGCAGTTTCCATGTTCCCCCCATGTCCGTGTGGAGTCCAAAAACATTGTTTAAATTGATAAATTGATAAATTGAATGCTCTAAATTGCCCAATTGTTTTGTTCCGTCTGAATTGCGCCACTTACACATATTTTGTCATGACGATGTTGAGGCGCTTTGACGATTAATTAATTGCAACGTTTTAAATCGCGATCAATTTCAACAATGATTAATCACCTCGTCCCTTATAGACACTTCAGACTGCTGTTTTCTCGTCATAGGACCAATCAAAACCAAGGTAATGGCTGGAAGGAGGGAACACCTACCAAATCTCCGGTCTCCACATGCCACTGTCCTGAACAACGGACCCCTGTCAGACCCCACATGACCAAGGTACAACAACACATTAATGCATGCAAAAGTTAGAACAGCAGATGTTATAATAGATGCACACACACACAACACAATATACACACACACACAAGCATAATATAAAAAATCTTTTTTATTAACCACCCCTCTATCGTGTTAAATGACTTTGTCCTAAATTAATTCTGCTTGTGAAATATAACATTAAGTAAAAATGGGCAATTTATCCAGAGAAAACAAAAGTAATTAATTACCATATATATACTGTATATATATATATATATACACACACATATACTTTTTTTTTTTTTTTTATTCAAAGCGACTTACAAGGTGAGCACAGGGTTAATCACAACATCCCTGAAGCAATGAGGGTTAAGGGTCTTGCTCAAGGACCCACATCAACCCCCAACCTTCAGATTGATAGCCTAATGCCCTAACCCCTGAGCTCTACATATACTGTTTTTTTTTGTGTGTGTGTGTGTATATATATATATATATATATATATATATATATATATATATACATATATATACACATACATAACTACTGACTTCTGACTTCTCATTTGTAAGTTGCTTTGGATAAAAGTGTCTGCTAAATAACAAATGCAAATGTAATTAACACTAATTAGATAATTTTCTTTTTATTATTATTACATTTTTTTATTAAAAAAAATTTTATTCGTTTAGCATTTATCAGGTTCCCGACACGTTGCGTCGTTCTAATACATTCCGAATCCTTTATTGTTCCAGAGTTCTCCAAGATTTAACCCCAAGTTCTCTGGTGGACAGGAACAGCAGATGTACGAGTATTATAAATCCTCACTGACGGAGGAGAAAATCAAGGTCCTCCCCAGATCGAAGGGCAGCCCAATGCATGGCTACAACATCGAGATCACCAACATCTAACAGCTCAGAACAGCTGGGAAAGAAGAGTCCACTTCAACATCAACATTCACGCCATCCGTCCGAGTGGAACGACGTGCTAGATGTGCTTAGTGTTTCGCAACCACAGAACATTCATGAGTTTGTCGTCTTTAAGTGAAGCCCCAGAACTGAAAAGGACACATTCCTCTGGAACGGCGTTCGGGGATGGGGGGGGGTCTCACAGCATTATGCTGCAGAACCTGTATGAGATCAGTGAGCAGAATGTTTACATCATGCAGATTATTAAATTTATTATAATATAATTATATATATTATTAGATTTATTCTTTAATTTAACGAATGACTCCCGTCTCACAAAACAAAACGTCAGTTTCTCATCACATATCTTAATCTTCCAATTATAATGCTCTACTAGGGTCACATGGGGGGGGGGCACTGGGCAGATACACCAATGACAGGGCGCCAATCTTTCACGGAGCACACAGTCACACACTGTTGGGGCAATTTACAACAGGGTGCGTGGTGGTTTAGTGGTTAGCACATTGCCTCTCCAGGTTCAAATCCCAATCTCGGTGGAGATTGCATGTTCTCCCCATGTCCATGTGGGTTTTCTCCAGGTTCCCCGGATTCCACTGTCTAAAAACATGGATTTAAGGTAAATTGGCGGCTTAATATTGCCCCTATCTAAATTGCTTCTATGTAGTGAGTGAGTGTGCTTCCATTGATGGATTGGCACCCTGTCCTGGGTATATCTTCCCAGCACTCAAAATGCCCTCCTCCTCCCCCCCCCCATCACCCCCCAGTCCAAAAACAAGTAAATGGATTGCCCTGTTCTGGGTGTATTTGCCCAGCCCCAGAAACTCTCCCCCCCCCTCCCATCCCCCCAACCGTAGTATAGGATTGATCAAAAAATAATGAATGCATTTAGAGCAGCCGATTCATCTTAAATTCACCTTAAACATGGAAGTGGACTTTCTCCGGGTTCTCGGATAAACGAACAAGAGGGACGAGGGGCAAACCTGCTAACCACTACACCACCATGCCGACCCTAATTAGATATTCATTCATTATCTTCCGCTTTATCCTATATTACGGTCGGGGGGGGGGGGTTCCCGATGCCCATCCAGGGGAGAACGTTTCGGGCGCTGGGCAGATAAACCCAGGACAGGGTGCCAATCTATCGCTGGGCACACACTCACTCACACAGACACGCACACAAACACACTCTATATGGGGCAATTTGGAGAACATTTATAAATTATATATCCGCTCTCAGACACAGTGAACAAACCTTTGAATCCCTCAGCTGCACTAAAGTCATAGGGGCAACTAGCAGCTGTGAGCACATAGTGTACATGCTCTATTTAAAACTGCCAACTAACTGTTAAAGAGAAAATAACCTTTAATTTTGACCGCCACTGAGTTCTTTCTATGTTCTTTCAGATGTTCTCAGAGTCTAAGACAATCTGTAATTAAATCTTTGAAGTCTTTGGTGTCTGTTGTATGAAATTAACTTAAATTAAAGAAAATTGTTTATGATAAATAATTATTCTTTGGTTTTTATTGGTCCTGATCTTACACCCTGCGCAGGGTGCATCACGATGCTCTTACTGCTGATCTTACACACCGCCAGCAGTCTGTTTTCCCACCTCCTGCTTGCGTGGTTTAAATAGCAACGCTTCGTGTGAGTATATCTCCCCCGATGGTCGTGTTCAGGTACATTTCTGGCGTATCGCTATCATTTTAATAGAAAACCCAGGTGAAAACGACCTCTCCAGGCGTCAACAGTCGACGTCGGTCGCTTTCTCGGTGGTGGATCATCAACTGAACACTTTTAAATCTGACTGCATTTGTATGGAGAACGCAGATCCATAGATACACTATTCTGTGGGTTCTCCGTTAATACTCATATGGAAAACCTCATGAAGCAGGGCATTGAGTCCAGGTAGATGAGTTAAGATTTAGGAGAATTTGAACACAATGACACGCCCGATACACTGCAAAACAACTCTATTAGGGTCGTGGGGGGGTTCCCCATGCCCATCCAGGGGAGAACGTTTTGGGCGCTGGGCAGATACACCCAGGACAGGGCGCAAATCCATCACTGGTTTCACACACACATTCTATATGGGGCAATTTGAGTTCAATTGACCTTGATCTATGTTTTTAGACTGTGGGAAAAAAACGAGTGAGAGTGTGTCTCTCACTCATACAGACACACTCTACATGGGGGGCAATTTGGAGAATTCAATTGATTTGATCCATGTTTT
Source organism: Corydoras sp. C115 (assembly GCA_019802505.1). NCBI lineage: Eukaryota > Metazoa > Chordata > Actinopteri > Siluriformes > Callichthyidae > Corydoras > Corydoras sp. C115. Next base: position 10,506,396 of record JAFMOC010000009.1, on the reverse strand, counting down.
TGGACTGTGGGAGGAAACCAGAGAACCCGGAGGAAACCCACGAGGACACGAGGAGAACATGGAAACTCCACCCAGATTGGGATTCCCACGCAGACACGGGGAGAACATGGAAACTCCACCCAGATTGGGATTCGAACCGGGAATCCCTAGTGCTGAGAGGAGAACACGCTAACCATTAAGCCATTATCTGCCAATATTGTGAGTAAATTAATCTAGTTAAGATTTCTTAAAGAAAAAAAATATTAATCTGATTTAGAAACATTAAGCATCGCTAAAACGTTGCCCACTGTATCGCATTTAGTATGTCCACTTAAAATGTACTAAAATACTAAATTTGAATTCATGTTAATGTCGTTTCAAGCCTTTGATTCACAGCAAGAAGTATACAGCCAAGGACCTTCCTATGTGGTATTTGTATGTTCTCCCTATGTTTAATCTACCTACATAGGAAGTTCATCCCTCAGGTTGGCATTTTGCTTTTAAAATGAATTAATAATCATTACACATTACAAAGCGGCACAGTGGCTTAGTGGTTAGCACGTTCGCCACTCAGCGCTAGGGATTCCCGGTTCGAATCCCAATCTGGGTGGAGTTTCCATGTTCTCCCTGTGTCTGCGTGGGTTTCCTCCGGGTTCTCCGGTTTCCTCCCACAGTCCAAAAACATGGATCAATTGAAAGTCAATTGAATTCTCAAATTGCCCCATATAGAGTGTGTCTGTGTGAGTGAGTGAGTGTGTGCCCAGCGATAGATTGGCGCCCTGTCCTGGGTGTATCTGCCCAGCGCCCAAGACGTTCTCCCCTGGATGGGCATGGGGAACCCCACCGCGACCCTAATAGAGGATAAAACGGGAGATAATGAATGAATGAAGACACATTACACTGAGAAAACCTTCCTGTGGTTTGGTTTGGTTAATCGCTGCAACATCATCTTGTTTTTTCACAGGTTCTCCGACGAACATATTTTCATTTGGTTTTAGGCCAAAGGATTTAGCGGTTCTTTGCGAACGTACCTTCGCCTTCTTTTTAACGTACTGTTGAGAGATATACTGGATGCAGAGACGCTGTCCCTCCAGTTTCACTGCAGTAGAGTTGGCGTAGCGGTGGAGGTCAATCGCGAGGCTCGTGTGGAGGATTTGCTCGACATCGCTGTGAACTCTGCAGATGAAAGTAAACATCCTGTGACTGAACTTGTGTTCGGGCAGTTCCAAAGAGACATGTTGATTAGTGATCCTCGCGCGCGGTGGAGGACTGCGAGGTGTGTCTGTTGGAGCAGATTTGCCGGAGGGATTTCACGAGGAAGAAATAGTGAGATTTCAAGGAAATCGAGCAGATCAAAAGGAATCTGCGGAGTTCGCAAGGTTTTCCTTTCGCAGGTTGTTTGAATGAAGCTGGAGACGTGAGGTTTGAGGAAACGCTGAGTTAGAATTAACGAGGCTGTAATTATGGAACCATAATTATGTCTGTGTCACTCTTACAAATTAGGACTTTGGATTCGGAGTCCCAGTACATATAATAGTTGCTCTGTGGGGGTCCTGCTCATCATGAACAGCGGAAATGAGGCACAGTGATACAGTGCTTAGCACGTCCACCTCAAAGCACAGAGGATCCTAGTGTGGGATTCAAGGTGAATTGGCTTCTCTATATTGCCCCTATCTAAATTGACCCTATATAGTGTGTGTGTCCAGCGATAGATTGGCACCCTGTCCTGGTTGCATCCACCCAGCGCCCAAAACGTTCTCCCCTGGATGTGCATGTGAAACCTCCCTATGCCAATAGTACAGAATTAGTTGGTTAAGATAATGAGACAAGATGAGATGAGATGAAACAGTGCCTCTATATAGTAAGTACAACTATGTGATAGGGTGGCATGGTGGCTTAGTGGTTAGCATGTTCTCCTCTCAGCACTAGGGATTCCAGGTTCGAATCCCAATTTGGGTGGAGTTTCCATGTTCTCCCCATGTCTGCATGGGTTTCTTCCGGGTTCTCCGTTTTTTTCCCACTGTCTAAAAACATAGATCAAGGTCATTTGAACTCAAATTGCCCCATATAGAATGTGTGTGTGTGACCAGTGATAGATTGGTGCCCTGTCCTGGGTGTATCTGCCCAGCACCCGAAACGTTCTCCCCTGGATGGGCATGGGGAACCCTCCGCGACCCTAGTAGAGGATACAGCGGAAGATAATGGATGGATGGAACTATGTGATAAAGGATATATGTTGTTAAATTCATTCATTCATTATCTCCCGCTTTATCCTCTATTAGGGTCACGGTGGGGTTCCCCATGCCCATCCAGGGGAGAACGTCTCGGGCGCTGGGCAGATACACCCAGGACAGGGTGCCAATCCATCGCTGGGCACACACTCACTCACACAGACACACTCTATATGGGGCAATTTTGAGAATTCAATTGACTTGATCCATGTTTTTGGACAGTGGGAGGAAACCGGAGAACCCGGAGGAAACACACGCAGACACGGGGAGAACATGGAAACTCCATCCATATGGGGATTTGAACCGGGAATCCATATCGCTGAGAGGTGAACGTGCTAACCACTAAGCCACCGTGCCACCTCTCAGCTCTAGGGATTCCCGGTTCGAATCCCCATCTGGGTGGAGTTTCCATGTTCTCCCCGTGTCTGCATGGGTTTCCTCCGGGTTCTCCGGCTTCCTCCCACAGTCCAAAAACATAGATCAAGTCAATTGAGCTCTCCAAATTGCCCCATGTAGTGTGTTTGTGTGCGTGTCTATGTGTGTGAGTGTGTGCCCAGCGATAGATTGGCGCCCTGTCCTGGGTGTATCTGCCCAGCGCCCGAAACATTCTCCCTTGGACGGGCATGGGGAACCCCCCCACTGCGACCCTAATATAGGATAAAGCGGAAGATAATGAATGAATAACATATATAATAATGAAAAACATGCTCCATCATTGTACATATTCCGGAATGAACGGTGGCCAAGGACTGTAACAGTGAAAGGAAGCCATCTGCACATCTCCAGCAGGTTTTCAAAATGAAATCCAGATGGTTTAATGGCCATCCAGTACAAGAGATTCGAATCCAGCATAGCGATCGGAATTGTTGCTTCAAGCCTTAAGTTACTGAAACAACATCGGATGGGTGTGTGAGAGGTGTTTGGAATACTCCAAATGCCACATCAATCCCCTCGCTTTGTTTTAAAAGATGAAAATAACCCCATGTGTAAAAGCCCTCCATTTGTTCCTTTAACTGATCTCCACTGATGTTTATGCTTTCCTAGTTTGATCTTGAACATGAGAAAGACTTCCAGAGAGGCGCCGGTCTCTAATTCACGCCATTGACTTGAAAATGAGTTCATTCAGTTTTATTTCAACTCTATAAATCTATTAATTACGGTTATATTAGAAACATATAGGGCACTGTGGTAGCCATCTTTAGCTAGCCGTTAGCCGCGCATCACGCAGACTGATTTTGGCATGTCCCTGTGTCTTTGTTATCATAACGACAGGAAAATGGCGTCTTGTGCGATATGTAGGGGGTAAGGGCATGTACAGTGGAAACTCTGTTTTCGTTGCTTATCTGTCCCCAACAGTCCGTAGAATCCGAAATCAATGAAAACTGAGGCACTTATTTCCATTTAAATCAATGTTAATCCAATTCATTGGTTCTAGAGACTCCAAAATACATAAAAGAAGTATGGGCGGCACGGAGTGGTTAGCATGTTCTCCTCTCCGCGCTAGGGATTCCTGGTTCGTATCCCAATCTGGGTGGAGTTTCCATGTTCTCCCCGTTTCTGCATGGGTTTCCTCCAGGTTCTCCGGTTTCCTACCACAGTCCAAAACCATGGATCAAGTCAATTGAGCTCTCCAAATTGCCCCATATAGAGTGTGTGTGTGTGTGTGTGTGTGTGTGAGTGAGTGTGTCCAGTGATAGATTGGCGCCCTGTCCTGGGTGTATCTGCCCAGCGCCCAAAACGTTCTCCACTGGTTGGGTATGGGGAACCCCCCCCCCTCCGTGACCCTAGTGGAAGATAAAGTGGTGCACACAAGCCTGTGTTGATTATTCACTGCTAAGATAGTGACCGACGTCTGACTGTTAACGTCTGGAGAGGTTGTTTTTAATCGGCAGGTGCACCTGTATAAATTACCTTCAATCATTTTTAAGTAAGTATTCCCTGAATGTTAAGAGGCAGTAAACACCCCTGGAATGAATGTTCTTATTTTCCTGATTACTCACCTCCTCTTAGGAGCCTCAGGCCATTCAGACAAACAGGTCTTTCAACGTCTTACATGGTGGAAGCTCCTCTCAGTCAAATTATGTGTGTGGCACAATAAAAAATATTATCTTATACAGCACCAATCAAAAGTTTTGACTGTAGTCCATCTGTTTGTGTTCTACAGTGCATACTGTGTACGTCCCCTTTACTCTGTTCTAATGCTCAGAACCCCAATAGTACCACCACAGAGCATGGGTTATTTGGTGGGTGCATTATTCCTATCCCAGCAGTGTCACTGAGGTGTTTAAATGAAACTCCAGCAGCACTGCTGCACCAAAACCCCCTCACCACATCAGTGTCACTGCAGAACTGACAATAAACAATCCACCACCCAAATTAGACCTGTTCTGTGATGCTCCTGACCAACAGAGAACAGAGAACCAACAGGGGACTAACAACAACAAAGAACACAGATGGACTACAGTCTGGAATTGGAAAACTATAAAGTCCATTTTTGTATAGGTAGGGGGCGTATAGGTAGGGGGACTTTTAATGTCACCATTATATACCACTATATATATATATATATTATGTGGGTCCTTGAGCAAGACCCTTAAGCCTCATTGCTCCAGGGATGTTGTGATTAACCCTATGCTCAAGCCTGTGTTGTAAGTCGCTTTGGATAAAAGCGTCAGCAAAATGACCAATTGTAAATGTATATATATATATATGCAGATGACCCTCGGTCCTGGGCAGATACTCCCAGGATAGGGCGCCAATTTATCACTGGACACTCACTCACTCACAGAAACACACTCTATATGGGGCAATTTGGAGAACTCACTTGACCTCAATCCATGGTTTTGGACTGTGGGAGGAAACCGGAGAACCCGGAGGAAACCCAAGCGGACACGGGGAGAATATGCAAATTCCATGTATGTCAGGAGCTTTATGCCTTGAAACCCTTTTGGGATCTGACAGATTATAATCTGGTAAATGTTTGCTGTTAATACAAACGGTCCAGTAGCATGTCACACGCACTACTCATCGCGTGTCAAACTCTGTGTTCATTTATTAAACCAAATATTATTTTATGTGGGGCGGCACGGTGGCTTAGTGGTTAGCACGTTCGCCTCTCAGCGCTAGGGATTCCCGGTTCGAATCCCCATCTGGGTGGAGTTTCCATGTTCTCCCCATGTCCGCGTGGGTTTTCCCACAGTCCAAAAACATGGATCAAGTTAATTGAGTTCTCTAAATTGCCCCATATAGACTGTGTATGAGTGCGTGTGAGTGAGTGTGTGCCCAGCGATGGATTTCCTGGGTGTATCTGCCCAGCGCCCGAGACGTTCTTCCCTGGATGGGCATGGGAAACCCCACCGCGACCCTAATAGAGGATAAAAGCGGGAGATAAGGATGAATGAATATATATATATATATATGCAGATGACCCTCAGTCCTGGGCAGATACTCCCAGGATAGGGTGCCAATTTATCACTGGACACTCACTCACACACACTCTATATGGGGCAATTTGGAGAACTCAATTGACCTCAATCCATGTTTTTGGACTGTGGGAGGAAACCGGAGAACCCGGAGGAAACCCAAGCGGACACGGGGAGAATATGCAAATTCCATGTATGTCAGGAGCTTTATGCATTGAAACCCTTTTGAGATCTGACAGATTTTAATCTGGTAAATGTTTGCTGTTAATACAAACGGTCCAGTAGCATGTCGCCTCTCAGCGCTAGGAATTCCCGGTTCGAGTTTCCATGTTCTCCCCGTGTCCGCGTGGGTTTGCTCCGGGTTCTCCGGTTTCCTCCCACAGTCCAAAAACATGGATCAAGTTAACTGACTTCTCTAAATTGCCCCATATAGAGTGTGTCTGTGTGAGTGAGTGTGTGCCCAGCGATGGATTGGCACCCTGTCTTGGGTGTATCTGCCCAGCGCCCGAGACGTTCTCCCCTGGATGGGCATGGGGAACCCCACCGCGACCCTAATAGAGGATAAAGCGGGAGATAATGAATGAATGAATGATTTTATGTTTAGAAACACGACGCGGCCATTTTCCTCTCACGTAATGGCTCTGAAACCGGCAGGCATGAAGACCACGCGGGCACGCCTGCTCTGCTCCAGGGAAGCTGGTCACGTTCCGAGCGATTTACCCAAAACTTCTTGTTTTGGTTGTTTTTCTTTTTAAAAAGGAAGCAAATCAAACTAAAGAAAAGACGGAATTAAAAAACTAGAAACGTGTGCTGCATTTAGAGAACGTGAATGCTGCCGCTTCCGGTTTGACAGAGAGCTGATACACCTGGCGCAGGTAACTGCTTCAAACTCATCCGACCTTCAGGGCGTCGATCCGCGGGACCAAAAAAGGTAATTTGGACTCTCTTTGTTAATTTAATCTCCTGTTTGTGGATTAAATATTAATCTTTACTTGCACAGTAAACGTTTAATATAATTAATAAATCTCAGGATGCTTTAAACTGCAGCGCGTATTGCGACAGGTGACAAAGTCAAATTCACGTAACTGTACAACCGAAAGTTTAGTTTTAGTTTGGTTTCCAAGCTTAAATTAGATTCATTTTCAATATAATATCTATAAAACTATATATCTATAAAATATTGTAACGATACTTTTAACACCTGTTGTACGTTATAAAACTGTACGGGTTGCCAGGTATTACCGGTTTTGTACTTTAAAGACAAGTTGTATTAAGTCCAGCTGTAAAGTGCTTGCTATTAAATATATTATATGTTGTTCGGTAAACCGACCATGCCTTAAGGTTGCCGCCTTTAAGACATTTTGCAAGCGAGCTTTGATGCAACAGGTGGTAATTAAGGGGATTAACGGCCTCTGATGTCCTCCTGCAGGTGCCACCCCATCCAGAGGCATTAGGATATTTACAATAATTACAATTATAAGATTTTTTTTTCCGGTCTATAATCCGATTTAAATACCAACCGTGATCATTTACGATCTGCATATGTAGCTGTAACAAACTGGAACATGATTGTGACATGGTGCACGTGATAAACTGAAATGAAGGCGTTTGGCCAGCCCCCTTTCTGCTCGACTTATTCTTCATGTTCTCAGTTCCACTTCCTGTAAAGATTTCCTTCCTGGACTTTGTAGTTCTCCAATTCCAGACTGTAGTCCATCTGTTTGGGTTCTACAGTACATACTGTGTACGTCCCCTTTACTCTGTAAATGGTCAGAACCCCAATAGTACCACCACAGAGCAGGGGTTATTAGGTTGGTGCATTATTCCTATCCCAGCAGTGTCACTGATGTGGAGAAATGAAACTCCAGCAGCACTGCTGCACTAAAACCCCCTCACCACATCAGTGTCAATGCAGAACTGACAAGAAACAATCCACCACCCAAATTACACCTGTTCTGTGATGCTCCTGACCAAGAGAGAAAAGAGAACCAACAGGGGACTAACAACAACAAAGAACACAGATGGACTACAGTCTGCAATTTTAAAAAGTCAAAGTCCATCTACATGGTGAGTGGAGATAATAATAAGAATAGGATAAAGGAGCAAGAAGGGGGTGTGTCCAAACAGACTGGAACTGTAATATACATGCTTAGAACATTTGTTCTCTGTGATCATTTATTTATTTAATATGATCTATATTTTATTTAACTATATATGAAGAGGGCGGCACGGTGGCTTAGTGGTTAGCACGTTCTCCTCTCAGCACTAGGGATTCCCGGTTCGAATCCCCATCTGGGTGGAGTTTCCATGTTCTCCCCGTGTCTGCGTGGGTTTCCTCCGGGTTCTCCGGTTTCCTCCCGCGGTCCAGGGACATGGATCAAGTCAATTGAATTCTCAAAAATTACCCCATATAGAGTGTGTCTGTGTGAGTGAGTGTGTGCCCAGCGATGGATTGGCGCCCTGTCCTGGGTGTATCTGCCCGGCGCCCGAGACGTTCTCCCCTGGATGGGCATGGGGAACCCCACCGCGACCCTAATAGAGGATGAAGCGGGAGATAATGAATGAATGAATGAATGAATGAATATATATGAAGAGTTAAACAGAATTATTATAGCTGATCGCACAAAGAACACAGTAAAGTATGGTGGAGGATATGCTGTAAGAGTGGATTCAAAATCCCCGGATGCGGTTTTACAAGCATACTACATGACAGATGTGCCATAAAAGAACAGCTTCATAAAATGTAATAAAAACTAAAACTATTTAGATGCTAAATGGATTTCCAATAATAAAGTATGACAGCTTTGTCTTTACAACATTTCCCCTCGGTTTCTGTTCTACACTATGTACTTTGTTCTGTCTCTATAACCAGGTCTGATTTACCTCCAGTATAAACCATGCTCAGTTACAGCTGTGACATTGACTTTGCCAGTTCCTCCATCTTTGTTTGTCAGTCAACAGATATGAGGAACAATAAAACAGGATTGTGTTTCAGTGACGTGAACGTGAAGAATTTTCCACTAAACTCGAAGAAGAGTAACAGTTAATTCATAATGTTACAACAGTGCATATCTGACCCTGACCGGTTCCTGACACCACAGACATCAAGTACGGGGATGTGTGGGCAGTGCATATACACTCTGAACAGGGTGCCAATCCATCGTTGGAAACTCATTCACTAGATAGGCGCAATTAAGATAGGGGCAACTTAGAGCACATTGAATTCATGCTTTTGGAGGGGGCACGGAACGTCAAATGATTTTACAATTATAGATCATTTTGTTGGGTGACATGGTGAAATATTGCCCCCTATTTAAATTGCCTGTATAAAGCACAGTGCACTGTGCACAAAACAACCCCCCCCCCCCCCCCAAAAAAAAAAAAAAAAAAAAAAAAAATCTTGAATTCAAGGTGAATTGTCTGCTCTAAGTTGCCCCTATTTAAATTGCCTGTATAAATTGAGTGTGTTCCTAGTGATGGATTGTCGCCCTGTTCTGATTGTATGTGTGCTGTGCTCAACACCCCCCCCCCCAACTTGGCTGCTCTAAATTGCCCAAAAATGTACCATGCAACCCCCCAAGGGGATAATGAGATTAATTAATTCTGTCTTGACTAAACATTATCTAAAATTAAGTGTGTGTGTGTTGGGGGGGGGGGAGGGGGTTAGGGTCAGCCATAATAGCACACACCTGGAGCAATGAGGGTTGCGGCCCACACTAGTCGTTTTTCATGGATTTGGGATTTGCACCGCAGTCTATAAATCGATGTTCTGCATTGTTGATGCTTCCTGATCACTTAACGAGAGCGATTTATTCAAATCAGTTTAATTCTCTGAAATCTTGTTATTAAATATATAAATCAGTATTAAATGGGGGCGGCACAGTGGCTTAGTGGTTAGCACGTTCGCCTCTCAGCACTAGGGATTCCCGGTTTGAATCCCCATCTGGGTGGAGTTTCCATGTTCTCCCCGTGTCCGTGTGGGTTTCCTCCGGGTTCTCCGGTTTCCTCCCACAGTCCAAAAACATGGATCAAGTCAAATGAATTCTCCAATTTGCCCCATATAGAATGTGTCTGTGTGAATGAGTGTGTGCCCAGTGATGGATTGGCGCCCTGTCCTGGGGCTATCTGCCCAGCGCCCAAAATGTTCTCCCCTCGATGGGCATGGGGAACCCCCCCACGACCTTAATATAGGATAAAGCGGGAGATAATGAATGAATGAATGAATGAGTATTAAATGGATTTCATTTCATTTTCCCCTTAATTCTAAGACGAGTGGCTGTATATGAATGAAACTTTGTGTCTAAAAACGGCATGGTGCCTTTGTGCATATTATATTTGCTAATGAAGCAGAAACCCGTCAGGATGGAGCCTGCGTTCATTTAATTATTTCTCTCGGTCCCTGTGGCACATGTTCGGCACATCTGAATGCTTTATCTAGCAAACCTGGTTATCGTGCGCCCTGATCAATCCTCTTTGAAAAGACTGTGGGCTGAGCTAAGGCCATTTCCCAAGAGACGACCAAAGGAGCCGGAGGATCTGGAGAGCTTCTGTACGGAGCAGTGCCCTGATTCCTTGCTCTTTGTTCTTAAATCTTATCAACCACTTTAGGACATGAGTCAGGGCTGTTTCGTTAGCAAAGGGAAGGTTACTGTCGTTTGCGTAGGCGGCTTGGGCCTATCCCTCTTAAATAACGCTATATACTCAGTGATGGAGCGGGCTTTTAAAGCTCATTAGTAGTTAAAGTGAGAGGTTAGAGCAAAAACCCGGAGACCGACTCCAGAAAAGCTTCATCATGGAACAGAGCAGAATCAAAGTGGACTCTGGAGCATCAGACATGACTGAGTGAAGAACACACACACACACACATACTGTGGACATACACACACCCCCACACACATACATTATACACACACACATATACAGTATACATACATACAGTATACACACAGTACACACACATATACAGTATACATGCATACATACAGTAGACATACACACCCCCACACCCACATACATTACACACACGCACATAAAGTATACATACATACAGTATACACCCCCCCCACACACACACACACACACACACATAGTATACATACTGTACACACACATATACAGTATACATGCCTACATACAGTAGACACACACCCCCACATCCACATACATTACACACACACATATACAGTAGACACACACCCCCACATACATTACACACACACATATACAGTAGACATACACCCCCCCCAACACACACATACAGTATACATACAGTACACACACACATATACAGTATACATGCATACATACAGTAGACATACACCCCCCCACACCCACATACATTACACACACATAAAGTATACATATGTACAGTATACACCACACCCCACACACACACATACAGTATACATGCATATATACAGTAGACATACACCCCCCCCACACCCACATACATTACACACACATAAAGTATACATACATACAGTATACACCCCCCCACACACACACACATAGTATACATGCAGTACACACACATATACAGTATACATGCATACATACAGTAGACACACACACACACACACATACATTACACACACACATATACAGTAGACATACACCCCCCCACACACACATACATTATACATACATACAGTAGACATAAACCTCCCACATACACAGTACACATATACATCCATTATACATACACACACATATACTGTATACATTCAGTACATACACACACATTCTGGATACATATAGTACACATGTACAGTATACATACACACACACAATATACAAAACCCCCCACACACAGTGTACGTAGAAACACATACACACACACAACTATACATACAGTACACAATTATATCCATATCCACATATATGAATACACAGTGTTCCTGATGTATTGAACATAAAGCTGCAGAAACTTTTTTTTTTTAAGGTCGTGTCAGTCTGAGGTTTGAGGATCCCCCCCCACCCCACACAGCGTCAGTAACCCTTTGCTGTGTTCAGGTGCAGGTGGGGCAGAATGATGAGGGGCGATTCCTTTCTTTTTGTTTTTAAAGAAGCGAATGGCTTTTGCTTCTGAAGCGGTGTTCCTCGCTCCCCGTGCCAGCGCAGTGAGGACGGCGCCGTTAGCAGTCCTCCTCGCCTGTTGAACCGCTCTAATGCAACAGCTTGAAAACGTGGCAGCTGGTCGCGCATGGCTCACACCTAGCCTGTGAGATGATAGATGCCTCCGAGAGTGAGAACGTGCTACAATTTCTATCGAGGTGAAAAACAAACAAACGTCTAACAGAAGCACTGCCGCGGGTAAACGGTGCCTCTTTAAAGAGCAATTACGGCTGTCTGAGCACGAAGGTGTTAGGATGGTGGTAGGGCTTCTGATTCCTTCAGCTGTGACTGGAGTCTGGAGATCACTGCTCGGTCTCTGTGAGATCAGATCCTTATTTAAGCCGTTATCTCCCACAGACATGTTTAATAAAGCAGCAAAGGACGAGAGGTTGTGCTCTGTTAACAATTATTAAAAAAGCCGTAAATCATGGGAGAGACATGTTTTTAGGCCCAACATGTAGCGTTGTGCCATTACAATGCTTTCCAATTACTTTATTCATTTACTTATTATTCATAACTTATTGCTTTTATAAAACTGTTCCAAATACATTATAATAAAAAAAACAAGGTTTTATTCATAAATGTGTTTATTGAAAGCAAAATCGTTAATAACCTGGTCTGGTGATGTAATCTAGTCCGGTTTTTAAAATGAACAATTAACTGCCATCTAGTGGCCAAATTATAGAACAACAGCTGCAACAGGTTTAGTGCTCATCAGGAATCCATCCATCATCCGCTTTATCCTTTACTAGAGTTGTGGGCGGGGGTGCCCATCCAGGGGAGAACGTTTTTGGCGCTGAGCAGATACACCCAGGACAGGATGCCAATTTATCACTGGTCACTAGGGCTGTATTCATCTAAGGATTTTCATAGTCGAATCTGATTCGTCAGAATTTCCCTATAGTCGACTGATAGTCGAATCAGTTAAAATTTCACCACAAGATGGCGCTATAAGCGTGGTTTTTAAAAAAGATTTTTTTTTTTATATTTTACTTGTTTTTCTAGAGCACCGTAAATGGGATCCCCATTCTGGACTTTTTTCCACTTCAAAGGAAAAACCTAAAAAAAAACTAAAAATTAGGATGATTTTATTTGACAAAAGGCTATATATCTAACGAAAACAAAGACATTTCATGTAAGAACTAATGCTTAGCAGCAGCCATGGGCACCCCCATGTGGTCAAAATGGTACATTCGACTATGAGGTTTATAGTCGACTACGGTTCTCCGAATCGAATCGTCGAATCAACGAATATTGCAGCTCACCCCTACTGGTCACCCTCACTCACACAAACACACTCTATATGGGGCAATTTGAGAATTTAATTGACCTTGATCCATGTTTTTGGAAACCGGAGAACCCGGAGGAAACACACACGGACACGGGGAGAACATGGAAACTCCACCCAGATTGGGATTGGAACTGGGAATCCCCAGCACTGAGAGGAGAACATGCTAACCACTCATCATGAATCAACTGTACTTACACACAGAGGAATCAGTCCTCCACATTTAACCCATCAGTGTAAGCACACACACAAACACACTGAGTGAAGTGAGCACATGTGCCCAGAGCGGTGGGCAGCCTTGTACATGGGGCAGTTGTGGTTAGGTGCATTGCCCAAGGGCACTTCAGCCATAGTAGTTCGTGGGCCTGGGGATCGAACCAGGAACCTTCAGGTCGTAAGGCTGGTTCCCTACATCTTAAAGTTTAAAAAAACACATATATAATATTTAACATTTATATAATAATATTTGTTAATAATAAATGTCTTAGTCTGATATTTCTCGCTCGTTTCATTTGCGTGTCTTAATCTTTTAAGATTTTAAATTATGAAAAAATCTGGAATGTTCTGAAGGGCTCCCAATCTTTCAAGCACCATTGTGTAAAGAACTGATTTCAGCACATGAGCTCCGGTCTCCCACATGAACGGGGTGATCAGGATGAGTCACTAAAGCTTACACATCGCTCTGAACACTCCGACTGTCGCTGGACTCGTTTCAACATGTCAGGCTTCAAAAAATGTAATCACCAATTATTCATTCTGAAAGCATTTTCAGTAACATTAACAGCAACATTTTCCTGGTGTTCATAATGCATTATAAACACATTCATAAAGCTCTATAAAGTACTCGTAATGATTATTTATAGACATCTTAGATGTTTAGAACCACGTCCAAAGTGATATGAGCCAGGAACCAGCCTTATGATCTGAAGATTTTAACAGGGCGGCAAGGTGGCTTAGTGGTTGGCATGTTCTCCTCTCAGCGCTGGGGATTCCGGTTCGAATCCCAATATGGGTGGAGTTTCCATGTTCTTTCCATGTCCACGTGGATTTCCTCCGGGTTCTCCGGTTTCCTCCCACAGTCCAAAAAACATGGTTCAAGGTCAATGATCAATTGAATTTTCCAAATTGCCCCATATAGAGTGTGTGTGTGTGTATGTGTGCCCAGTGATAGATTGGCGCAGTGATGTGTAGGAACATGATGTGACGTGTAATTCTCAGCACCATCCAGTGATGGAGTTTGCGACGTGCCCATTGTTGTACAAAGTTTCAGCGCACGATCTGGGTAATCCCCAGGCGTGAAGGAACCGACCGGATGGGAAACAGACAACAATAGAACCGAGTACAATAGTGTACGAGATACGGCCCACAGACATCCAACCCTGCATGACATCCACAAGATCAGATAAAACAAGTGGAACTTCCAAAAAAAGACAAACTGTAAGGTTTTTCCTGGAAATGATGATCTAATATACATAATAAACTATTCTATACTCTTTTTACTATATATTTTATTCTATACTTCTTTTTTGTGTGTATGAATGTGTCTATAGGAATTGTTTGTGTGTGTATGTATGTATGTATGTATATTATATATATATATATATATATATATATATATATATATATATATATATATATATATATATATATATATATATATTTTATTTTTTTTTTTTTTTTTTTTTTTTTTTTTTTTTTTTTTACACACTTGCATATAATACTGTACATACATAATATGCGTGTGTCCACAGTGAATGTGTTTGTGTATATATGTATATGCACATACACACATACAAAATGTATATCTGTATGTATATATCTATAACTATTATAACATATTATAATTATTTATTAACTACTATTATCTATTGTCATATTTAATATCTCATATTTTAAAAAAATCGAAATAAATCATTATTAAGGGATTTTATAAAAAAGAAAACCAGCAAAGTTTTTTAAACCCTGAGTCCTATCCCGACATGTTTTCTTAAAGTTCTGACCTTCTTTCTTTTACTCGCTTCCATCATCAGTTCAGTGAAATTCCGAACTCACCTGTCTGTACTGAATAATTGAAAGCTTCTGTACTTTAATGTTCATCTGCTGCAGCCTCCACGCCACTCACTGTGAGCGCGCTCTCCCGCCCCGATGCACCACGCCGGCATCCCGCAACGTCCGCCGCCTCCCTCACCCCAAGTTCCAACTGCAAAGCCGATATTTTGTTTATATGTTTTGCAGGCTTTGCACGGAGGGGAGTTTTCTAGTACAATCCACAGCGGCGTTATTTATTTAGTGCATGAGGTACTTAGTATTCAGGACGGACTTTTTCTGCATGTAGGCAGAATTTCGAAATGCCTGAGGTTGAAGAGGCCGACATCCCATCACCACTTCCATTCAGCGCACACTAACTGAAGTACCCGCATGCCCAAGTGAGCAAAGCTGGGTTGTTATGGCAACAGCAAATGTGGCCTAGACCCCAGCGTGGAGGGGTTCTGGAGTGCCAGGCAGGAAAAAGCTTCTGATTCCGCCCGCCGTGTTCCATCACAGTCGTGACTGAGACCCGGCTAATTTTGGAATCTGTTTTTAATCAGACAATAACAAACGAATGGCGGGGTTATTTTATGGTAAGCATTTGGTTCTGCACATGGATTTACAATACCCTCCCTGTTTTTGGGCATTCAGTCCTGAAAAAGTGCCACCGTTCTACGATAAGTTGAATATAATGCCTCGTTTGCCGTTGTGAATAGTTTGGAAACTAAAGCACACATTATTATGCAGGGGGTTTTACAGAAATGACTCCGGTTACCCTTTCTCTCCTGAAGTTGGCCTCATTCCCAGATCCAGGCTTTTCAGAACGTTGTTTTTACCTCATTGGTTACATTTGGCATTGAGACTTTATTCAGGATACGTGCTAATCTGCCTCTTCTGTCCCCCCCAGGTCCGGTCTGCAGCTGCAAGCTCCCTCCTGAGACACCGAGGACGTACCTTGGAAGGTGTGGACCGTGCCATGTGTTCTAGCGGGCAGGCTTTGTGCTCAAGGCACAGACGTCCCCACTCCAGCGGGGGGAGCAGCTCGAGTTCTCAGTATGCCCTGTGTGCCCTGGGGGTGGGCCTGGTGGCCCTCGGCGTGGTTATGATCCTGTGGACCATGGTGCCGCTGGAGCAGCGTTCCAACAGCACGGCGGCGGCGGCGCCACCGAACGAATCCAGTCCTGAGACCAAGCAGAAAACGTCGTCTGTGGCTTTCGTGCTGGTCGGGGGTGGAGTGGCCATGTTGTTCTTGGCTGTGTGCCTGGGGTTGAAGAACAAATTCAGGAGGCGGGGGCAGGAGACGACGCCGGGCACTGGTGGACAGTACGCTGACCGTGTGCCTGTTGAACCAGGGGAAAGGTGCGTTCCCTTTATTTATTTGTTTTATTTTACTATTTGCTGGTTGACCGTTGCTCTGGTACGTTTTCGGTGGGCTCACCAGACAAATCGATTTAGATTGTCGTCTCGTATGAAAAAATATTTAATAGGTGACTAAAATATTTTGGTATCAATATCCGTATTTATATAAAAGCAACATGGTACGAGAGGGCGTGGCATTATTTTGAATAAATTACAGGAAGGAGCTGTTATTAGGCACGATGCGCAGCGGGGTACAGTTACACCTCTTTCCTGTGATTTATTCACAATAATGCCACGCCCTCTCGAACCTTATTGTTTTAATAAAACGGTTACAAACGAACTATAATTAATAAACAAGGCTTGATTCATAACTTTGTTTATTAAAAGCTAAATAATGTTAATAATTGGCTTTTCCTCGACGTAATCAAGTCTGGTTTTTAAAGTAAACACTGATAGCTAATTGGCAGGTTTCCACTTTCTCTAACAATCAAATACTGCCATCTAGTGGCCAAATTACAGAACGCAGTTTATAAAAAACTTCAAAAACGAATGTATTGTATATCACTCATTGATATGAATGTTAAGTGTTCAGAGGTGTGTGTTGTCAGTAATGTCACGTCTGGACCGACGGCTCAGCCAATCAGAATTGAGGACCGGAGTTTTACGATGCATTATAAACACATTCATTAGGCTTTATAAGAATATGCCATAAGGCCTCATAACACAATGTGACGCATTATGATTTTTTCTTGTCATAATTCTCTGTTAATGTCCATTAATGTTTAGAACCACACTCATAAAGTGTTAGAAGAACATGCCATAAGGGTTTTTAACACAGTGACATGCTTTATAAAATAAGATTTATAAAGCTTTATAATGTTTATGAAAGCTTATAAGCTCTGTTTACAAGTTTTAGGTAAAGCGTTGTTTATGTTAGTACAAAATGACTTATAAAAGGTTATAAATGTTCTTTATGTAAAGTGAAATCATCTTTTTTTTTTTTTTTTTTAAATAAAAAAAAAACATGTTATAAAGCTCTATGTCATAGTGAGTGTGATTTATGATGTGACTATGAGCATAGTGAGCAAGTGTTAGGAATATTTTTAAAAGGCCTTATGAATGTTTATAATGCATTATGAATACCAGATTCTTAGAAAGTGGTAATAATGATTCATATACAGTTCATAATCACACTACTGTGAAGCATCAGTGCACTTATAATGCAGGTCTCAAGTCCAGGTAATCAGGAGGGTTCCGTCAGGAGGGTTTCGTCAGGAGGGTTCCGTCGGGAGGGTTCCGTCGGGAGGGTTCCGTCGGGAGGGTTCCGTCGGGAGGGTTCCGTCGGGAAGGTTCCGTCGGGAGGGGCATCTGGTGTAAAACCAAGCAGAGCCGAATGGATTCCCTAAACATGTTAAATTCCGTAAATAAACAGGAAATTGCATCATAATGTGGTGACTGTTTCCTGTAATGTGTTAACTCACTGTAATGTGACTGAACACGGTGAGGATTGGACGGACACACACACACACACACACACACACACACACACACACACACACACACACAGCAGTGTGTCTCCCGTGTTGCCACTGCGGCTGAGACGCTCTGTTTCGCTCCATCTTGGAGTCTGAATCTGAATCCCTGCGCAGACGGTTAAACGCAGAGCAGTCCATCACCTCACCTGCACCACCACCCGGCTCCACCTCTCATTTACTACCCCCCCCCCCGCTCAAGTGCATGTCTTCTCATCAGCTGCACTTACTCTCCATGTTCTCAGTTCCACTTACAGTAAAGATGGACTTTGTAGTTCTCCAATTCCAGACTGTAGTCCATCTGTTAGTGTTCTACAGTACATACTGAGTACGTCCCCTTTACTCTGTTCTAATGCTCAGAACCCCAATAGTACCACAACAGAGCAGGGGTTATTAGGTTGGTGCATTATTCCTATCCCAGCAGTGTTACTGAGGTGTTTAAATGAAACTCCAGCAGCACTGCTGCACTAGAACCCCCTCACCACATCAGTGTCACTGCAGAACTGACAATAAACAATCCACCACCCAAATTAGACCTGTTCTGTGATGCTCCTGACCAACAGAGAACAGAGAACCAACAGGGGACTAACAACAACAAAGAACACAGATGGACTACAGTCTGTAATTGTAAAACTACAAATTCCATCTATATGATAAGTGGAGAAAGAAGGGGACGTGGCCTAAAGTTGGACTGGTGCTGTGTATTTTATTGTGAAAATGTTGTAGTCAGTCGTTCTGCGGATGTTGTTCTTGAACTTGAAGAACGAAGACGTAATCCCTGAAACTGTGACCACAGCTCTCACTGTGATGTTGGCCGACGTTGCAAATGGAATTATGGGAGATTGCTTTAAGGAAGCATTGATTTGCTGAACCATGATGAAGACTGAATCATGAGCCAGTTTACGTTTCCAAGAACCGTTCTCCCCCAGAAAGGAGCTGATCTAGGTCCGGCTTTGGAAGGGTCAAGGGTAATAAATCATACTCCACCTGCACCTTTCCAAGTTTTAACTATGTTTGGGGGGGGGGGGGCTCTTTAAGTAGCTCACAGTCAGTCATGAAGTTGTGTCCTGCCAGCTGAATCACACTGTAAATAAAATCTGCAAGTCTAAATGATATATGCACAAACTGCTAAGATCTGCCCAGATTTACCTGTGTGTGTGGGGGGGGGGGGTTCTAATTCATTCACAAATACACAAACTAACACTCATAAAAATTTAAAGTAAGAGGCCATTTAATTTCTCTAGTTTCCTTTTAATTATGGATGAAACCATAGGGGTGAACCATGTGAGTCCAGAAATGGATGGGTGAGTGGGTGGTTGGATGGATAGTGGGTGGTTGGGAGAAATGGATTGATGGATGGGTGTGTGGTTGGATGGGTAGGTGGATGGATGTGTTGGTGGATGTTTGGTGGGTGGGTGAGTGGATGTGTTGGTGGATGGGTGGAAGTTTGGTGGGTGGGTGAGTGGATGTGTTGGTGGATGGGTGGAAGTTTGATGGGTGGGTGAGTGGATGTGTTGGTGGATGAGTGGATGTTTGGTGGGTGGGTGAGTGGGTGAGTGGATGTGTTGGTGGATGGATGGGCAGGTGAGTAAGTGGTGGATTGATAGGTGGTTGGGTGGATGTTTGGTGGGTTGATGTGTTGGCATGTTTGGTGGATTGATAGGTGGTTGGGTGGATGTTTGTTGGGTGGGTGGATGGGTGGATGTTTGGTGGATGGGTGGGTGTTTGGTGGGTGGGTGGGTTGATGTGTTAGTGGATGGGTGGATGTGTTGGTGGATGTTTGGTGGATGGGTGGAGGTTTGGTGGGTGGATGTGTTGTTGGATGTTTGGTGGGTGGGTGGGTTGATGTGTTGGTGGATGTTTGGTGGGTGGATGTGTTGGTGGATGTTTGGTGGGTGGATGTGTTGGTGGATGTTTGGTGGGTGGGTGGATGTTTGGTGGGTGGGTGGGTTGATGTGTTAGTGGATGTTTGGTGGGTGGATGTGTTGGTGGATGTTTGGTGGGTGGATGTGTTGGTGGATGTTTGGTGGGTGGATGTGTTGGTGGATGTTTGGTGGGTGGATGGATGGTGGGTGGGTGGATGAGTAAGTGGTGGATTGATGGGTGGTTGGATGCTAGATAGATGGATGTTGCGTTGCACCAGAAGTTTGAAAGCATTATAATAAATGTTTGTTCTTTCTCTTTGTGTTTCCGCAGTGAGACCCCCGCCCTGAACTACGACGTGCCCAGCTACGACGAAGCTATAGGTAGCGGGCGCTATCCCATCCGCCAAAGTAATCTAAGGAACAGCACCTCGCAGCTCCCGTCCTACGAAGACCTGATCGCCGCAGTGGAGAACGAAGGAGAAGCATCCGGCGCTGCAAACAGCCAAAACTCCACCTCTGCCCCAGCGGCCACCGCCAACCCTCAGCCAGCCCGCAGCAGCAGCAGAGCCAGCCGCATCCTCAGACCGCTGCGCGTGCGCAGAATCAAGTCAGAGAAGCTTCACGCCAAGGACATCCGCCTGAACATCCAGAGTCCTCCACATGGGGGGCGCGTGACGATCGAACCCCTGACACCTCCACCACAGTACGAGGACAAAGTACCCAAGTTCCCCACAGAACCCGTGTGATACTGCCCCCCCCCCCCCCCCCACTGAGCACATGGTTCCTGCCCGTAATTTACCAAATCGTCGTTTTTACAAAGATGCCAAACTAAATAATAAACAAAAGAAATCTGGCCGCCATCGAGTCTTTGTTGCGGTTATCCGCCGCAAAGTGCATCCTCAGGTTCCCCCGCCAGCCATCATTTCTTTCATGGAGGACTTTAACGTAACGTTGCAACACCCATGCGGTAACGCTTTCTATAAATCTGGTTTTCATGACGCATTATAAACACATTACTAAAGCTTTATTAAGTATTCATAAAGCTTTATCATATTTGTCTAAAGCCTGTTAATGTACATTAATGTTTAGAATCACAGTCACAAGAATTTATATGAAAGTTATAACAACATGGCATAAGGCTTTATAACCACAATTGACAATGCATTATAATATAAACTTGAAATAGATTTTTTTTATTCATTCTAAATTAATACGTTGATATTTTTTGTTATTTGAAGTTTGTTAAAAGCATTAAAGAGAGCTTATAAGCTTTCTTAAACAGTTATAAGCAGTTATAAAGTTTTTTTCAGGGAGGACTTTATTTAACACATGTCATTAAGCTTTATAACACTGGGCTC
This sequence comes from Corydoras sp. C115, assembly GCA_019802505.1. NCBI lineage: Eukaryota > Metazoa > Chordata > Actinopteri > Siluriformes > Callichthyidae > Corydoras > Corydoras sp. C115. Next base: position 10,485,220 of record JAFMOC010000009.1, on the reverse strand, counting down.
TGTGTTAAGGTAAAGATAAAAAATATAGATCTAATAATGCATTATGTCACTTTGTGTTATAAAGCCTTGTGGCATCTTCTTATGAACATCTATGGACATTAATAAAGGCTTATGGCAAGTATTTATAAAGCATTATGAAAACTTATGAACGTTCATAGCGAGTGTTAGCAAACATGCTAATGTGAGGGACGGTCAGTGTAGGCTATTAGCATAGCGTCATTTAAATAATGCTAATGGAACCCCATTCCCTTTCATTCATTGTTAGCAGCATTAGCATTTTGACTAATCGCTCATTCATGAAATGGAAAGAGGAGCTCATGGGAACACCTCGGACCTCGGCATGCCGGCCTGGAGGATTCGGCCTGCGGGGCCACGTTCTCCCAAAGTCTCAGCGTTTTCTGAGGGGAAGAAAACGAGACTGTTCAGACAATCAGCAGAACCAGAGCAGTTTTTAAAATCAGAGTGACTCGGGTTTGAGTTTCTGTGTGTTGTTGGTGTCGGTGTGCGTTTAGCTGAAGGGCGATGCGTTGCAGGATGCGATGGGATTGCAGCCGGAACGCTCACACTGTTGGCTGATGGGTGGATTATGTTCTAAAAGTGGAGTATTGTACCGTTTGTGTATTTATTTTCTAAAATGATTGTAATAAATGTGAATTTTCAGCTCCTTGTTTGATCTGGTTCTAAACACCGTACACAATACAATAGCGTGTGTGTGTGTGTGTGTGTGTGTGTGTGTGTGTATATATATATATATATATATATATATATATATATATATATATATATATATATATATATATATATATATTTATGTGTGTATATATATATATATATATATATATATATATATATATGTGTATATATATATATGTGTATATATATATATGTGTATATATATATATATATATATATATATATATGTGTGTATATATATATATATATATATATATATATATATATATATATATATATATATATATATATATATATATATATATATATATATATATATATATATATGTATATATATATATATGTATATATATATATATATATATATATATATATATATATATATATATATATATATATACACACACACATATATATATATAATGTGTGTGTGTGTGTGTGTGTGTATATGTATGTGTGTGTAAAATTTATATAGGGGCAAATTAGGGCAGCCAATTCACCTTGAATCCATGTTTTTTTTTTACTGTGGGAGGAAACCCACGTGGACAATGGGAGAACTTGGAATCTCCATCCAGATCGTGATTGAAACCTGGATCCCCAGAGCAGAGAGGAGAACGTGCTAAGCCACTGTACTTCCCAGGTTCTTGTAGACCGACATTCAGAAATGCTCACATTCAGAAAGGTATGAGGGGCGGTATGGTGGCTTAGTGGTTGGCATGTTCTCCTCTGCGTGCTGAGGATCCAGGTTCGAATCCCGATCTGAGTGCAGTTTCCATGTTCTTCCCGTGTCCACAATGGTTTCCTCCTGGTTCTCCGGTTTCCTCCCACAGTCCAAAAACATGGATTCAAGGTGAATTGGCTGCCCTAAATTGCCACCTCTCTCTTTATCTATTTCTCTATATATTGTGTGAGTCTGTGAGCAGGTGCCCTGTGATGATCAGCTCACTGTCCTGGTTGTATCTGTCCAGCCCTTGGAACGTTCCGCACGACTGTAATGGAGGATTAAGCAGAAGATGATGAATGTGTATAAAAACTCCCAATGAGTCTGATCCACTAATGCCAGGATGTTGGTGTCACTGCAGTGCTGAGAATCATCCACCACCCAAAACCAACTGCACTGACCATCAGAGAACAGCGTGCCCACAGAAACAGATGGACTACAGACCGTGATTGTAGAACTACAAAGTCCATCTATGGTGTGTGAGGTGAATATAATGGACAGTGAGTGTAGAGACGAGCAGGTGGCAGCAGTAGGCAGTTGTGGTCTTGTGACCTGAAGGTCCTCGGTTCAATATTCAGTCTTAACAAGTACTATGACCGAAGCGCCCTTCAGCAAGGCACCCAGGCCCGATTGCTCCCAGGGCGCCATGTACAAGGCTGCCCCCCGCTCCGGGCACATGTGCTCACTTCACCTGTGTGTGTGTGTGTGTGTGTGTGTGTGTGTGTGTGTGTGTTTGCACTGATGGTTTAAATGTGGAGGGGAAATTCCTGTGTATGTGAGTACAGTAGGTGTAATAGATCTCTTGATCACTTTCAAAACTATTCTTTATAAAACAGCTCGGCTTTCCAGACCAATTAAAAACTGAAACGATCTTAATAATTCTTTTTCATGTTGAAGGTTGAAGTCAGTTTATTAATGTGTGTTCTAAAGCCTGAGCAAAACACGTGGTGTTTTCTTTAAGGCTCTTTACCTGATGGAATTCAATCGTTACCGCTCATTCTACAGTTTACTCAGAAACACAGCGCCCTCTAGTGGCTCCGACTGGTTTTCAGTGTCTATACGGTGGCACATAACTTATTTTTTTGTTGTTGTAGGAATTTAAAATTGTTATGGAAGCATTAAAGTAAAGATATCAGAACAGCAGACTGAACTCATATTAACACCTGACTGTGCCTGACCCTCTCCGTGTCTGCATGGGTTTCCTCCCACAGTCCGAAAAACATGGTTCAAGGTAAATTGGATGATCTAAATTGCCCCTATATGTAGTTATTGTATTAGTTATATACAGTATGTGATTTAGCTATTGCGTTAATGTTAAATACACTATGTGATGTAGTTATTGTGTTAATATATACACTATTATATAATGTAGTTATTGTATGTTATATGTTGTATGTTAGATACATTATGTATATGATGTACTTATTGTATTAATGTTTTATACATTATGTATATGATGTACTTATTGAATTAGTTATATACAGTATATGATATATATATGATGCAGTTATTGTATTAATGTTATATACAGTATGTGATGTACTTATTGTATTAATGTTATATTCATTATGTATATGATGTACTTATTGTATTAATGTTCTATACATTATGTGATGTACTTATTGTGTTAGTTATATACAGTATATGATGTACTTATTGTATTAGTTATATACAGTATGTGATGTACTTATTGTATTAATGTTATATTCATTATGTATATGATGTACTTATTGTATTAATGTTTTATACATTATGTATATGATGTACTTATTGAATTAGTTATATACAGTATATGATATATATATGATGCAGTTATTGTATTAATGTTATATACAGTATGTGATGTACTTATTGTATTAATGTTATATTCATTATGTATATGATGTACTTATTGTATTAATGTTCTATACATTATGTGATGTACTTATTGTGTTAGTTATATACAGTATATGATGTACTTATTGTATTAGTTATATACAGTATGTGATGTACTTATTGTATTAATGTTATATTCATTATGTATATGATGTACTTATTGTATTAATGTTATATACAGTATGTGATGCAGTTATTGTATTAATGTTATATACAGTATGTGATGTACTTATTGTGTTAGTTATATACAGTATATGATGTACTTATTGTATTAGTTATATACAGTATGTGATGTACTTATTGTATTAATGCTATATACATTATGTATATGATGTACTTATGGTACTAATGTTATATACAGTATGTGATGCAGTTATTGTATTAATGTTATATACAGTATGTGATGTACTTATTGTGTTAGTTATATACAGTATATGACGTACTTATTGTATTAGTTATATACATTATGTGACGTACTTATTGTGTTAGTTATATACAGTATGTGATGTACTTATTCTATTAATGCTATATACATTATGTATATGATGTACTTATTGTATTAATGTTATATACAGTATGTGATGCAGTTATTGTATTAATGTTATATACAGTATATGACGTACTTATTGTATTAGTTATATACAGTATGTGACGTACTTATTGTGTTAGTTATATACAGTATGTGATGTACTTATTCTATTAATGCTATATACATTATGTATATGGTGTACTTATGGTACTAATGTTATATACAGTATGTGATGTAGTTGTTGTATTAATGTTATATACAGTATGTGATGTAGTTGTATTAGTTATATACAGTATGTGATGTAGTTGTTGTATTAATGTTATATACATTATGTGATGTAGTTGTATTAGTTATATACAGTATGTGATGTAGTTGTTGTATTAATGTTATATACAGTATGTGATGTTGTTGTGTTAGTTATATACAGTATGTGATGTACTTATTGTATTAGTTATATACATTATGTGATGTAGTTGTATTAGTTATATACAGTATGTGATGTAGTTGTATTAATGTTATATACAGTATGTGATGTAGTTGTATTAGTCATATACAGTATGTGATGTAGTTGTTGTGTTAATGTTACAGTACATGATGTACTTATTGTATTAGTTATATACAGTATGTGATGTACTTATTGTATTAGTTATATACATTATGTGATGTAGTTGTATTAGTTATATACAGTATATGATGTAGTTGTATTAATGTTATATACAGTATATAATGTATTTATTGTATTAGTTATATACAGTATGTGATGTACTTATTGTATTAGTTATATACATTGTGATGTAGTTGTATTAGTTATATACAGTATATGATGTAGTTGTATTAATGTTATATACAGTATATGATGTATTTATTGTATTAGTTATATACAGTATATGATGTAGTTGTATTAATGTTATATACAGTATGTGATGTACTTATATTATTAGTTATATACATTATGTGATGTAGTTGTATTAATGTTATATACAGTATGTGATGTACTTATTGTATTAGTTATATACATTATGTGATGTAGTTGTATTAATGTTATATACAGTATGTGATGTACTTATTGTATTAGTTATATACAGTATGTGATGTAGTTGTATTAATGTTATATACAGTATGTGATGTAGTTGTATTAGTTATATACATTATGTGATGTAGTTGTATTAATGTTATATACAGTATGTGATGTAGTTGTTGTATTAATGTTATATACAGTATGTGATGTAGTTGTTGTATTAATGTTATATACAGTATGATGGAGTTATTGTAGGACGGTGGGTGGAGGGGGGGTGGGGTGGATGCAGGGATGCAGACTCTCAACTCTTCCTCCACAACTTGCTGGTCGTGCTCTCGCGCCCTTGCCAGCTGCAGTGATGTCCGAATCCATTGGCAGTGAAGT